>JAPPVO010000017.1:44041260-44082705 GCA_030407325.1 Camellia japonica
GTGAACAATCGAATCAGGACCTATCTGAAGCTATATGAGTTCCAGACTACAAAGCAAAAGAAAAGAGGGAAAATTTGGAGCATCTGAGTGTGTTTCGACTTCAGCAAATTCCGATACTGCATTCCAGGTGCGTCTTCTTAGGCCTTGCCCTTCTCTGGGGTATGAGTGTACCTCAACCCCAAGTTCAAGCCTGCTTCAGTTTAGAGTGAAAACTAAAGCAGCATGGAGATGTTACCCCTCACCAATATGAACAAGGTGTGTCCTTTTTGAGTTAAGCAGTTACAAAGTCCTCCAAGAGGTAAATCGGAGGCACCAAAGTACATATTTGCCTCCCTTCTTGCATAGAATGGGCACCTTCATATACACTTCTGTTGCATGGGTGCCACGCATCGTTTATGACTCTTGTATAGAATATGCTCTTGTTTCTTGCATAGAATATACTTTCAGTGTTGCATAGTATATGCTTTTGTCTCTTGCAAAGAATATGCTTGTTTCATCCATACAACATGCTTTCAATTAACATCATGCATCTATCGCATAATGATCACACTCAGTACATCTATTTCACAATTTCATATCACTTGCACTGTCTTGTGGACCTTGTGGTTGTGTATAACTCGCACTGTCTTATGCACCTTGTGGTTGTGTATCCCTCGCACTATCTTGTGCACTCACCTGGTCTGGGAGACCTTAAATCCTCTAGTCTAGGAAACCTTAAAATCCTGCATTTACACTCGCGCTTTCTTGCGCATCGCACTTTTTTGTGCAGTTTACACTCGTGCTTTCTTACACATCGCACTTTTTTTTTGCAGTTTACAATCGCGCTTTCTTGCGCATCGTACTTTTTTTGTGCAGTTTACACTCGCGCTTTCTTTGTGCATTTCATTACATGCTCCCATACTTGCATAGAACATGCGTTCTATCGTGCTATTTTGCGCACCTTACCTGCACTTGTTAGTGCACTGCATCGCGCTATTTTGCGCACCTTTCCTGCACTTGTTAGTGCATTGCATCGCGCTATTTTGCGCACCTTACTTGCACTTGTTTGTGCATTGTATCGCACTATTTTGTGCATTCACCTGAATTACACTCTCTTGTGCACCTCGCATCACACTGTTTTGTGCACCCTGCATCGCACTGTTTTGTGCACTCTATATCGCACTGTCATGTGCACCTCATATTACTTACACTATCTTGTGCACCTGTATAGCACTGTTTTGTGCATTCCTTTTACATCGCATTGTTTTGTGTATTCCTTTCGTATCACACTATTTTGTGCATTTCAAATCACTCGCATTATCTTGTGCATTTCAACTTGCATCGCACTATCTTGTGCAACTGTATAGCACTGTTTTGTGCATTCACTCTGCATCGCACTATCTTGCGCACTCCTCTGGTCTAGGAGACCTTAAATCCTCTAAAGGTGCAATTCCTTTGGTGTTTGTCATGCCTGAACGACTTTCGGTGGTCTGGTATAGCCACCTGACTGTGTTTGCGGTGAGCTCCTAGGAGATCAACTGAAACGGTGGAAACTAGAGTTCGAATGGCCGATGCCTAGAACGCAAAGGTTCGGGATTTCCGAGACTAAAGTCTGATTTAAATACCTAGGGATGTATCCTCAGCCTGAAATCTGTATGGCAACCCCATAGGTTGAGGTAACGTGTATGCGCCTCAATTTTGGATACTGAACCAATCTAGTCTGTCACCCTGTTAGAGAATAGGGAAAGTTGCGAACATAGTCAGGGAGAAAAGTAGTACCTATGGTTCGGAAACGCAAGATGCAAAAGAGGAAGATCCCCAACAGCATAAGGTGAGTCATCACCAATTGCCCTTGTAAGGTACTTTCGAGAGCGTCACTTCCTAGTTGTATCATCGTATCTATCATAAGTGTTGCATAACATCTATCGCATTGTATATAGCATCTATCACATGCATCTACTGTATTGTTTTGTCATACTGTCCTTTCCATGTTAAGCTTAGTTTGGCATGTGCCCATACTTTTCACGTTAAAGCATGGTTCTGTGATAATGTGTACGCACCTATTCCAGTAAGAGAATTGTGGTCTGAGGGTTTCGGCACCTTTTCTATGTTAGACGTGCTTTGTTCTGTGTCCATGCCTTTTCTAGGTAAAATGTGCTTCGACCTACGCCTTATTCACTAGATCCACCGCATCCATTGCATTGTACTTTGTTTTGTTGCATTCAGCATTTAGGATCACGATCTTTCCTCAGCAGATCATTCCTCACTTATATCATGCCACCCAATTACTTGTATTCTTTCTGCGAAACACATAGTTCTGCCTGTGCACAC
Organism: Camellia japonica; assembly: GCA_030407325.1. Taxonomy (NCBI): domain Eukaryota; kingdom Viridiplantae; phylum Streptophyta; class Magnoliopsida; order Ericales; family Theaceae; genus Camellia; species Camellia japonica. Next base: position 44,043,571 of record JAPPVO010000017.1, read on the forward strand.
GCCTATCCCACTAAGAGAATTGTGGTTTGAGGGTTCCGGCACCTTTTCTATGTTAAACGTAGTTTGATTTTGCATCTCCATCCCTTTATGATATTTGTGTGGTTTTGCACTGCTTGTGGTTTGATTATTTCATTGAATTGCATATCATTTACACTATTTTGTTATATTGTGTATCATTTCGCATCCTGCCCATGAACTACGCTAGGTTGATTCCTTGCAAAGGGATACGTAGGCAACCTTCGGGTTCAACCAACTGTATCTGCATTTTGTTTATTTGTCCAAGTCTTCAGCCTCGTCAAAAATCGGTCGTCTCTAGGCTTCGACATTCACTCATGTCATTTCATGACTCTGAGCTCTGTCAAAGAAGGGCAACTGTAGAAACCCCATTTTTGACTGCCCTTAAGACTTGGGCGCCACTAATTGGTTACTTGATGTTGAAGGTTGCCTTGTGCAAAGGTTCGATTTCTTCGGCAAAGAGAGCTCCAAATCCCAACCTTACACCCCATTTTTTGACCAAAGCCTTTTGACCAAAAAGATTTTAGACCTTAAAACCCTCTCTTTCAAAATATTTTTGAAAAAGTTTCTACGATGTTCTGAGGCTCGCATTTCGTTAAATGTTGTGCTTTTCAATAAATCGAGCAAGGACAAAGTAGAAATGAATGAAAGAGAGGTGAAATTTTTGAAAAAATCTTTAAAACATCTTGTTTAGAGGTTTGGGGTTGAAGAAAATTGGAGGAGAGGGAAGAAACCAAGTTGGGGGGAAAAAATGGGCATGAACCGTTAAGAGAGACTCGAGCAGCCCTCATTAAGTCAGGCCTATCCATTTTTACACTTGGATTTCAGCTATAAGGCCAGCACCCTTGGAAAGTGGACTTCCGGGGCTTCATTTTTCACTCAAGAATCTCCTAAAGCCGAGGTCAGATGAGGGAGATATGGTTGGTTGAAGTTAGGCATCAATCCGGTTGGACCAAAACTGAGCAGTCTTTACTAAAAGAGGGATATCTCTTATCACCCTTGGAATTTTGATGTGAGGCTGCTACCATTGGAAAGAAGACTTATGGGGCTTCAATTTAGGAACAAGAATGACCTATAAAGGAGTCCAGATGAAGGAAATATGCCCATTTGAAGTTGGACCTGGAGAGCAGATTTTTGCTGTCGACCACTAAGGGTAACCGGTCGGCCACCAGGGGTGGCTGGTTGGCCAGAAAATTGGGTTGCCGGCCACTAATGTCCCAAACTCAGATATTTTGTAGATATTTACCTCCAGTTGTCTTCCATAAGCTCCAGCTGTCTCTAAATTAGATATTTCGACCTAAAGCTCATATATTGCTATATATGGAGGCCATATCTCTCATATTGAAAGGTTAAAAAGTTTGAGAGTCTCTCTCTCTAAAATATCTCTCTCTCTCTCTCTCTCTCTCTCTCTCTCTCTCTATAATCCTCTCTCTCTAGATTTCTCTCTCTCTTGCCTTTTTGTGCATACAAGTAGAGAAACACTTCTAGTTTGCCTAGACATCCTTGATCAAACTTGACCACCATTGGGCTGAGATTCCTTGGGACCTTCTTTGGGCTTTAGAAGGTGATTTTAGCTTGATTTGGTGCCTCATTTGTGCCTAAAGTGTGCTTGGCTTCAAGAGGTATAAGACTCACATTTAAAACTTGTTTTGCATAACTTGTTTTACCATCTTTTTGCACTGTTTTTGAGCTGGTTTTCAACTACAAAAACCTCTATTTTTTAGTCCTAAAAGTGTTGGTTTGAGCCTTTGTGAGTTAGTGGGTTGTCCTCCTTCTTTGGCTCTTTGGCTTGTTAAGCTTTTTGGGCTATCTTTCATCACCTTTAAAATCAAACTTTTTGGGCCTTTAAACCACTGAAATTTAGAGTTATTTCAGTGGTGGAAAGCATGTTTTGAAGTCCAAAATTGGAGGCGTTTGCCTCCCCTCCTTGTGTCTAGTTTTCATGCCTAGTTAGCTCCATATGTTAGCATGTTTTTGTAGCTTAACTTAGCTTATTTCCAGCATGTTTTTGCCTTTGGTTTGGGCTTCTTTGGCTCTGTTTTGAGCAGTTTGTGTTGTATGAGTCTTGTTTTGCATAGTTGTAGTGCAAATGGCTTCACTAGTTTGGTGTTTTAGGCCTCTAAACATGTTTTGCTTGGAATGATTGCATGTTGTAGTGTCTTTTTACATGTAATTTCAGTGTATATAACTCTATCACATGCTCATTTGTTTCACTCTCTCATTGCTTTTGAGAGTTGTGTTTTGAGTCTTGTTTGCAAGCTAACATGTGAGCATGTTTTTCTAGCATTTTGTACCTCAATCTCAGCAAGTTTTAGCCACTATTTTGGCATGTTTTAACTCTATTTTGAGCTATTTTGGTCACCTGAGGCTTGTATTGCATGGCTATAGTGTAATGGTCTTCACTAGCTTAATGAGTTAGGCTCTTAAACATGACTTGCATGTGTTGCTTGCATGATTTAGTGCCATTTTGCATGCCATGTTAGCACTGAAACATCTGTAACCTCTCTCCATTCTTCACTCTTTACTTTGTTTTGAAAGTGGCTTTGAGCCTCTTATTGGCTTGAGTGTGGAATTGAGACCCTCATGACTAATGGTTTTATTCCTTCGGGAGTTCATTACCAACAGCATGTGGCCTCTTTCATGCTCAAGGTACTTGTGGCTTAAGCCTCTTTCCATTAGAGGACTCTCACCTTTTGGACTTAACCGGTTAAAGAATGGATCGGTAATTAAAATGAGTAAATAAAGCATGACAAGTAAAACTTGAGCAAGTTAAGCATGTTGTGTTGCATTGCATGTGTTTGGATCGGACGTTAATTCAAACATAAGGAAAATGGGACGTTTCATACTCAAAGTGATGAAACGTGTCATTTTTCTTTGTCACCGTCGCCCTTGATCATGCATGATAGTGTGGTGGTTGTTTTGTCTTGTTTGTGCATTGATTGAGCTTGTACAAGCTTGGTTCTTTAGCCATCATTCATTGAAAATGCTTGGTTGATGGCTTGAGAGCCAAGAGCTACACTCCTTTGAGCTTGAGAGATGATAAGGAGGGTAGCAGTACATATATTTCTTGAAAATGCATTGCTTTGCCTCTGTTTGCTCTTTGTTGCAACAAAAGAAGAAGTCTAGAAAAAGGGGTGGCGGCCGGCCACTTGAGGTAGCCGACCGGCCAGTTAAGGTGGCCGACAACCACTTTTTGTGGCCGACCGGCCACCCGTCAATTTGTGCACAAAGGTGTTCCTGTGTTGGAGTAGAGGCAATCTGGAAGTTGGTACAATGTTCAGAGATCAAAGCAAGTGCAAACAGAGGCAACCGATGGCAAGGCGGTGGATTTTCGAGAGGAAGCCGACCGAGTATGCATGTCTCCCTCACCCTCGAGGCCACTTAATTGCTTTAATTAGTTAGCGTAGCAAATTATTCAATGATGTTGTATTTAATTAGTTAGTGTAACCAATTCTTTATTATTGTGTTGTAATAATTAGTTAACTAGAATAGTTAATTAGTTTAGTTTTGTAGTAGTTAGCTTAATTAGCTTAGCTTAGATTAGCTTAGCTTATTCATTCGGACCCTCCTTCGAGAGGGCACAATGTTGTAATAAGTGTGTGTGCGTGTGTGCATGTCTTCCAACCCCGCGTGTTTCTCCCTTTTATTTATCTGCTTTCGATGGTTAGATTAGGGATCATGTTTCAATTAGCATACCTTATGTTTGCATGTTTGCATCCATTCATTTTGTCTTGTATGCACCGAGGCTCGGCGCATCATTCAAACTGCATCGTATTTTGTATAGTTAGGATCATGCATATTTCTAACTAGCTTTTGTTTTGGCTTGGAGTACTCGGTAAGCTTATGCTTTAGCATATTGCATGAGTGTAATTGCCATATTACCATGATAGCATGCTTGCCATGAGGCTATTTGCTCAAATGCTAAACTGCATGAATGCCTGTGGATGAAGGCTTTGTTGCTTGAATTGGGATAATTCAATGAATGTATGTTTTAAGCCCACTTTGTGAAGTGGCACATCATGTTTTAAGCCCACTTGAGGTGGTAAATCCGCACTGTAGCCCACTTGAGAGTGGCAAATTCAAACCATTTTCGAAAGCAAACATGAGTTGAATTTATTCCAATTCTTGCGATTTCAGTCTATACTTGCTTGTGTGCGTCACATAGTAAAGTTAGCTAATAACCAGAATAAGAACATATGTGTTTATAAAAACAACATATCATGATTAGTAGAGGCCGATCTTTGATCGGGCGAGCGGGGGTGCTCATTTCAGGACCTTCCCCTCTCGTACCCAAGTTCCCGAGCTGAGGCAACTTTGGTGATGACGGACACGTGGCCTTCAGCACGAGTCAGGGTTTCTTAAATTTCCTCAAAATAAAATATTTAGGTGGCGACTCTGTAATCAGGCAAAGCAGTCTAGTTTTGGCATTATTTGATTTAAAATCGATTTTCCAAAATGATTTGCCGAATTGGACTCTTTGGTGTTTATCAGTCTCACATTGCACTTTGTGAGATTAGATTCAGAACCGTGATAGGAGTCCGAACTGTAGGACCAATTCGAGCTCTCCGAAAGGGGGCGTGAAGAAGTCGAGCTTCAGTTTCTGGCGACTCTGTTGGGGATTTAGAGAACTTGACTCGAACTCATGATATGTTGTTTTATTTACACTTATGTGTTTCTTTGCATTTGCATTTGCATTTGCATTGGTGCGCCTAAGTCACAGTGTTTGCCATCTGCTATTCCTGAATGGTTTGCCAGAGGCTTGCTTGGAAAAGCTTGCCAAAAGGCTGATCGGTTGCGGGCTCTGCCACGATGGGAACACAACCCTTGGATCTGGACTACCCCTGTACCGTTTGATCTTCCTTTCACTTCTCGGTGTTAGGTGTGACAGGTATATTAGGTAGTCTTGCTAAGGTACCCCTTTTGACCAATCGACCTAGTTGTATATCAGAAACCATAGAGACTATTCCAAGCTAGGATAGGTTGCTTACCCGAATGTAGGATTGTTTGAAACCGCATGTTTGCGTAGTGAACCCCTAACTCCTGACGAAACTAGGACAGGGTAACCCTACCCCCCTTATAGGGGTGTTTTGGCTCTCACTTAACTGGTATGTGCTTTACATTGAAACTGTAAAGGGATGTACATATCAGTTGCCAAATTGGTATTTGTGGGGCAGAATTCAGTAAAGAGTACAATCATTCAGCTATGCACATATCTGTTCTAGTGAAATCAGGCTGAGATGCTGCCTGTTTTTGTTTTTTGCAAGGTAGTCCTGGAACCATAGCTTCAGAAGGCTTCGATATCCCCCGGGTACATTGGACTTGTGCTGATAGACTTTGTTAGGTTAGAGATTTAGTTCAAAGGGCAACCAATGTTTCCTTCACCGGTGGCAGGGCAAAGAAGGGCCAGACAGGGCTCATTGGTTCAATTGATCTGACAGTCACCAATTAGACCACATTTGTTTAACTCAACAAACCCGTGATGGAACAGAGTCCGGAAGAAGTTGTGGCCATGATAGCGGCATTAAACCAGGGAATCGCCGTGCAGGATGAGACCAATGCTGAAATGCAACGCCTGTCTGGGGTACCTACCACACATCCAGTCTTGGGACCCTAGCCGAACTTTGACCCACTTCCGCCAGCTGAAGATTCACATGGTCCGGATCCCCGAGAAGGGTTGGCTCAGGCTCGAGTTTTTAGGCCCCTAGTGTATTCTAATGAGTCTTTATCCCCTTGATACTAATGATCTTAATCCGACCTCGGTGAAAATTGCTAATATTGAGAAGCAATTCAAAAAGGCACAAGGCCTTAACTCCATTCCCGACATTGAGGATGGGTACACCGAGGTTGCCGTACAACTACCAGACAGATTCAAAATGCCACATATTGTCCATTTCGACAGGTCTGGAGATCCTATTGTACATATCCGGCTTTTCTTGGACGTCTTGAAACCGATGGGTCTGACTAAGCCGTAGAAACTCTCTCTATACGGAAGAACCCCGTCGGGTGTAGCAGCCACTTGGTACGCCAAGTTGGAGGATTCAGTGAAGCAAAACTGGGAAGAGTTAGCTGAGGCCTTTGTCGATCAGTACTCTTACAATACCCAAGTTGAAATGACCACCGAAGAGCTTGAAGCAACCCACCAGAATCCTGAAGAGCCTTTTATGGAATTTGTTGCAAGGTGGAGAGCAAAGGCAGCACAGATGACAGATCACCCTTCTGAGAGGGATCAAGTGCGAATAGTGGTGCAGAACCTTGAGCATGATATGTTGCAAGAGTTAATAGTCGCTCCACTATTCACTTTTAAAAGTTTGCATGAATTGGGGGTTCAGATCGAGAGTGCGTTCAACAAAGGGATTATTCCCAGAAAAAGTGAACCAACAAGGAAGGTGATTTCCGAGAGTACCCATGTTGGTAGTAGCACTATTCCCAAACCCATTGAAATCAATACAGTCACCACAGCTGACCCTTTTGCCAAACCAAGCCTACAAACAGCCGACCTAACCCAAGCTTAGGGCAGAACTTTCACCCCTCTCTATATGAGCTTAACCAGCGCACTAAAAGTCTTGATGGAAAAAGGGTATCTCAAACCCCCCGATCCTCAACCTCTGCCTGACCCACTCCTTGCCAGACATAACCCCACTAAGTATTGTGTATACCATCAACAGCGTAGTCATGGCACCTATCATTGCTACCGCCTTCGTCATGAGGTCCAGAATCTCATCAACAACCAGACAATAGCTCCACCTCAAGACCCCAATGACTAAGTACCTCATCCACACCTTAACCTCATCCATACATTACCATCCACCTACAACCCCAGTATATACATCACCCCAGCCCATTTACCCAAGCCTGAGGTGTTTATCCCAAAAAGCATGAACTTATGCATGATGGATGCACTTGAACCCCAATCATCTCAAACCCGTGAACCCTCTACTTCTAAGCTGATGAGGTTGATTGAAGATCTTCAGAGAACAGTGGCAGATCTGGCCTTTGGGATAGTGGCTCTGTCATCAACCACATCACATACTAGGAATTTCATGTCAAAAGGCTCCCTAATCTTGGGATGGGCTGCATTGGAAGAAGGCCAATCCCTTGGCAAAGTAGAGGCAAATGGCAAGAACAAGGATGGGGCAGGCATTGGTCCCTATGAACATCTTCTGTGGGCTGTTGAGGCTTTGAAGGCTGAAGGACTGAACAAACAGCAAGTGCTCGTAGTTGTTGCAAAGACTATGGATGACACTTTTGCCACTCAGGATGAGAGCATTCTGAATCAAGGGGCGAGCCGGGAGAAGGGCTATCGTACTAGAAACACCCATTTTAGCTCCAATCCTATACTCGGAAGAGATCATCAAACCCAATCAGCACTTGCCAACCCCTTTGCCGGTACATCCAACACAACTCCAGAAACCTCGAAGTACCAACCCCGAGGCCAGAGGGTCTTCGCCCCGCTCTACATGACTTTGTCCAAAGCTCTCCAAATCCTCGTTGGACAAGGCCATCTCAAACCCCTTGAGCCTCGGCCTCTCCCGGATCCCCTTCTAGCCAGGCATGATGCTGCCAAGTACTGCTCTTTCCATCAACAAACTGGCCATGACACTGATAGTTGTTTTCATCTTCCTCACGAAATACAAGATCTAACTGACAACGAGGTCATCGCTGCACCAGGTCCTACTAAGTCTATCGGCACCGGATCAATGAACTTGGGGGGATAATATGATTATGTGATCGGGGGATGAACCACCTGCTGATGGCGCTCATTTTACTCCAGATATGGGGGTGTCATGCACTGTTTTAAGCAATTTGTGAATATTGTTTATTATTTTTTCTGACTTGGGTATTGAGTCAATCTTGTCGTGTTGTTTTGAATCAGTCTTGTTGTATCGAGTCAGTCCTGTTGTGTTAGAGTCGGGTGATTTTGGGGGTGTTACCTCGGACATCACTATCTTGTTTTGTGTTTGTCTTTTGCACTCTTTCTTTTGAGTCTGTTTCTTCCATTGAACCAGTTGCGCCAGAAGTTCTGAATGAAACGGCCGAGATTTTCACCTACTTTTCTGTGCCTTGAAATCATTGCATTGACCTAAGTTTTTCAAAAAAATTTCTAACACTGTGATGAAAACAAAGAGGATGGAATTCCTTGGGATTTGTAAAAATTTGATCAATTGAGAGGAAGAGAGGCATGCTAATCCCTTAATGAATGAGATGATGTTCGTTAATGTGAGTACTAAGAAGGATCCTGGCTTGATCTAGATTGGTTCTACATTGTCTTCAGTGCGAGCGACTAGTCGCTTTCTGTGGTCTTGTGAAGACATGCATGGAATTGATCTTGAGATTGTGTAGCATAGGATCACTCTCGGCCTCGAGACTCGTTGCCTTTTGCTTTCAAACCTTGAACTTTGATTCAAAATGTTCAATGATCAACCAAAACATAAGGCTTGTATGGTCAGATCGGAAGCAACCCTTGAACTAGGGGCAAGAAGGTCAGATCAAGAAGGTCAGATGTCATCAAAAGAAGCTTGCAAAGCTAGATCAGAAGTAGCCCTTGAACTAGGGGCAAAAATGTCAGATGTGCTCAAAGATTCAAAAGATAAGTCATTACGCAAACCAATGAAGATTGGCAAGAAAGCCAAATCCCAGAATGGAGAAAAGAAAGTTTTTGCTGAAGGACAATCGAGTTCCTATCCACAACACTAGGGGCAAATTCAGACCCGATTGGATGGACTCCTACATCATCAAACAGCAGTCATTCTCCTGGATTCAGATGGCTTCAAGATCTCAAAATCAATCAACATGGACAAGTTAAACCTTTTTTTTATCCTTGAGGGGTTCGCTGGGCCAAAAACCTGGAAGGGCGACCCAAGCAAAAGTTACAGCAAGAAAAAGAAAAAGAAAAAAAAGGAACAAAAATGAAAAAATGGAAATGGAGAAAAAAGAAAAGAAAAGAAGGAAAGAAGAAAAGAAAATAAAAAAAGAGAAGAAAAGGAAAACATAGCTTGCAAGGTTGAAACCCGGAAGGGCAGCCTTGGCAAAAGTTAGAGCACAAAAGGAGAGTGTCAACACCCGAGTGAACCTCAACCCGGAACTACGTACGGCCTGATTCCCTTCTTTGGGATACATAGGCAACTTCGTCATGAAGTTCGGCCCCAATCATTTTCTGCCTGCTTAGCTCATCCATGTTGATTGGTTTATCCTTGTTCAAACTCGGCTATCTTATCCATGTGCAAATTGGCTCATTTTCGTTCAAAATTGATTGTCCTACTCTGTTAGAAGATTCAGTTGTAATTCAAGTTCAGATCTGAGGTTGTACATCTCAAGAGTAAATTCTATGTTGGTCGAACAATGGCCATTTGCAAAAATAGTTTTGAGGATTTTTAATGAGGTTGACTAATTCTCTTGAAAATTATTCAATTTTTCCAAAACTGGACCATTTCTTGGACCCAAAAAAGGAAACTTTTCAGTGCTCATAGCCTAACTTGCATGATTTCAAATCAAAAAATCGAATAGGCCTGTTAATCTAACTCTTATATTGGTCAAAATTTGTTTTAGTAGAAAGCCAAAAACAAAAAATGGTCAAAATGATGAACTAGGGGCACAGTTGAGTTAGGTTTTCTGTCTTTTCCCCGTTGTCAACATACTTGCCAGAAAGGGCACCGTATTTGCCAGAAAAGGCACAACTGAAGCTAATAGCAGAAGGCCAAGTGCTTTCTCATCCTCCAAACAGTGAGGTACCAAGCCAAGTGGGAAGCACGAACTGGAAATGGAGCAGGGTATTCCATTCCCTCATTTGGACAGCTCTGATCACATCCAAACTGGCCAAGGACATCGTCAACCGATGTCAGTTGCAGATCTGCTGCACATCCAGTCACACCACAACTCCTCTGCGGGACAACTCACTAGTTGTGAGTGAAAGAAAGAGAATTTAGCAGAATACCAGGGGCAAGAGCCCACAACTTCCTGTTTATCCATCAACCACCCCGGAGAGGGATAAAAAAAATAAGAGAGATTGAAGAATAGAGAGATGTGCGCTAAGAGAAAAAGTGAGAAAAGGGCTTTTCAGAGGAAAAGAGATTGAGTGCCAGAGTGATGTGAGAATCACAGATGAGAAATGGTGGGAAACAATATCCAGAGAAACAGGCTCCTCGTAGATCGAGAAGTCTCCTACCGATGGATAGCAGAATGTCCAAATGTTGTGTTTGTTATTTTTGGTTTGTCTCGATTCTTGTTTTGAGTCGTTTCAATTGTTAATAGATGTATTTAGGTTGTTTTACCTTTGTTTTTCCTTTGTTGAGTCATTTTGACTGTGGTTAGTCATTGGCTCAATACCCAGTTAAGAACTCATCTCTCAATTTCAATTTCAATTTCAAAAATAAATCGTTTTGTGCTCAGAGTGCTGTGCCGTTCTCCACGTATGTGCAAAACAGAATTCCTTCTTTCATAAACTGCAGGGTTCAACCCAGGTCATGTGTGAACAATCGAATCAGGACCTATCTGAAGCTATATGAGTTCCAGACTACAAAGCAAAAGAAAAGAGGGAAAATTTGGAGCATCTGAGTGTGTTTCGACTTCAGCAAATTCCGATACTGCATTCCAGGTGCGTCTTCTTAGGCCTTGCCCTTCTCTGGGGTATGAGTGTACCTCAACCCCAAGTTCAAGCCTGCTTCAGTTTAGAGTGAAAACTAAAGCAGCATGGAGATGTTACCCCTCACCAATATGAACAAGGTGTGTCCTTTTTGAGTTAAGCAGTTACAAAGTCCTCCAAGAGGTAAATCGGAGGCACCAAAGTACATATTTGCCTCCCTTCTTGCATAGAATGGGCACCTTCATATACACTTCTGTTGCATGGGTGCCACGCATCGTTTATGACTCTTGTATAGAATATGCTCTTGTTTCTTGCATAGAATATACTTTCAGTGTTGCATAGTATATGCTTTTGTCTCTTGCAAAGAATATGCTTGTTTCATCCATACAACATGCTTTCAATTAACATCATGCATCTATCGCATAATGATCACACTCAGTACATCTATTTCACAATTTCATATCACTTGCACTGTCTTGTGGACCTTGTGGTTGTGTATAACTCGCACTGTCTTATGCACCTTGTGGTTGTGTATCCCTCGCACTATCTTGTGCACTCACCTGGTCTGGGAGACCTTAAATCCTCTAGTCTAGGAAACCTTAAAATCCTGCATTTACACTCGCGCTTTCTTGCGCATCGCACTTTTTTGTGCAGTTTACACTCGTGCTTTCTTACACATCGCACTTTTTTTTTGCAGTTTACAATCGCGCTTTCTTGCGCATCGTACTTTTTTTGTGCAGTTTACACTCGCGCTTTCTTTGTGCATTTCATTACATGCTCCCATACTTGCATAGAACATGCGTTCTATCGTGCTATTTTGCGCACCTTACCTGCACTTGTTAGTGCACTGCATCGCGCTATTTTGCGCACCTTTCCTGCACTTGTTAGTGCATTGCATCGCGCTATTTTGCGCACCTTACTTGCACTTGTTTGTGCATTGTATCGCACTATTTTGTGCATTCACCTGAATTACACTCTCTTGTGCACCTCGCATCACACTGTTTTGTGCACCCTGCATCGCACTGTTTTGTGCACTCTATATCGCACTGTCATGTGCACCTCATATTACTTACACTATCTTGTGCACCTGTATAGCACTGTTTTGTGCATTCCTTTTACATCGCATTGTTTTGTGTATTCCTTTCGTATCACACTATTTTGTGCATTTCAAATCACTCGCATTATCTTGTGCATTTCAACTTGCATCGCACTATCTTGTGCAACTGTATAGCACTGTTTTGTGCATTCACTCTGCATCGCACTATCTTGCGCACTCCTCTGGTCTAGGAGACCTTAAATCCTCTAAAGGTGCAATTCCTTTGGTGTTTGTCATGCCTGAACGACTTTCGGTGGTCTGGTATAGCCACCTGACTGTGTTTGCGGTGAGCTCCTAGGAGATCAACTGAAACGGTGGAAACTAGAGTTCGAATGGCCGATGCCTAGAACGCAAAGGTTCGGGATTTCCGAGACTAAAGTCTGATTTAAATACCTAGGGATGTATCCTCAGCCTGAAATCTGTATGGCAACCCCATAGGTTGAGGTAACGTGTATGCGCCTCAATTTTGGATACTGAACCAATCTAGTCTGTCACCCTGTTAGAGAATAGGGAAAGTTGCGAACATAGTCAGGGAGAAAAGTAGTACCTATGGTTCGGAAACGCAAGATGCAAAAGAGGAAGATCCCCAACAGCATAAGGTGAGTCATCACCAATTGCCCTTGTAAGGTACTTTCGAGAGCGTCACTTCCTAGTTGTATCATCGTATCTATCATAAGTGTTGCATAACATCTATCGCATTGTATATAGCATCTATCACATGCATCTACTGTATTGTTTTGTCATACTGTCCTTTCCATGTTAAGCTTAGTTTGGCATGTGCCCATACTTTTCACGTTAAAGCATGGTTCTGTGATAATGTGTACGCACCTATTCCAGTAAGAGAATTGTGGTCTGAGGGTTTCGGCACCTTTTCTATGTTAGACGTGCTTTGTTCTGTGTCCATGCCTTTTCTAGGTAAAATGTGCTTCGACTTACGCCTTATTTACTAGATCCATCGCATCCATTGCATTGTACTTTGTTTTGTTGCATTCAGCATTTAGGATCACGATCTTTTCTCAGCAGATCATTCCTCACTTATATCATGCCACCCAATTACTTGTATTCTTTCTGTGAAACACATAGTTCTGCCTGTGCACACGCCTATCCCACTAAGGGAATTGTGGTTTGAGGGTTCCGGCACCTTTTCTATGTTAAACGTAGTTTGATTTTGCATCTCCATCCCTTTATGATATTTGTGTGGTTTTGCACTGCTTGTGGTTTGATTATTTCATTGAATTGCATATCATTTACACTATTTTGTTATATTGTGTATCATTTCGCATCCTGCCCATGAACTACGCTAGGTTGATTCCTTGCAAAGGGATACGTAGGCAACCTTCGGGTTCAACCAACTGTATCTGCATTTTGTTTATTTGTCCAAGTCTTCAGCCTCGTCAAAAATCGGTCGTCTCTAGGCTTCGACATTCACTCATGTCATTTCATGACTCTGAGCTCTGTCAAAGAAGGGCAACTGTAGAAACCCCATTTTTGACTGCCCTTAAGACTTGGGCGCCACTAATTGGTTACTTGATGTTGAAGGTTGCCTTGTGCAAAGGTTCGATTTCTTCGGCAAAGAGAGCTCCAAATCCCAACCTTACACCCCATTTTTTGACCAAAGCCTTTTGACCAAAAAGATTTTAGACCTTAAAACCCTCTCTTTCAAAATATTTTTGAAAAAGTTTCTACGATGTTCTGAGGCTCGCATTTCGTTAAATGTTGTGCTTTTCAATAAATCGAGCAAGGACAAAGTAGAAATGAATGAAAGAGAGGTGAAATTTTTGAAAAAATCTTTAAAACATCTTGTTTAGAGGTTTGGGGTTGAAGAAAATTGGAGGAGAGGGAAGAAACCAAGTTGGGGGGAAAAATGGGCATGAACCGTTAAGAGAGACTCGAGCAGCCCTCATTAAGTCAGGCCTATCCATTTTTACACTTGGATTTCAGCTATAAGGCCAGCACCCTTGGAAAGTGGACTTCCGGGGCTTCATTTTTCACTCAAGAATCTCCTAAAGCCGAGGTCAGATGAGGGAGATATGGTTGGTTGAAGTTAGGCATCAATCCGGTTGGACCAAAACTGAGCAGTCTTTACTAAAAGAGGGATATCTCTTATCACCCTTGGAATTTTGATGTGAGGCTGCTACCATTGGAAAGAAGACTTATGGGGCTTCAATTTAGGAACAAGAATGACCTATAAAGGAGTCCAGATGAAGGAAATATGCCCATTTGAAGTTGGACCTGGAGAGCAGATTTTTGCTGTCGACCACTAAGGGTAACCGGTCGGCCACCAGGGGTGGCCGGTCGGCCAGAAAAGTGGGTTGCCGGCCACTAATGTCCCAAACTCAGATATTTTGCAGATATTTACCTCTAGTTGTTTTCCACAAGCTCCAGCTATCTCTAAATCAAAAATTCGACCTAAAGCTCATATATTGCTATATATGGAGGCCATATCTCTCATATTGAAAGGTTAAAAAGTTTGGGAGCCTCTCTCTCTAAAATTTCTCTCTCTCTCTCTCTCTCTCTCTCTCTATAATCCTCTCTCTCTAGATTTCTCTCTCTTGCCCTTTTGTGCATACAAGTAGAGAAACACTTCTAGTTTGCCTAGACATCCTTGATCAAACTTGACCACCATTGGGCTGAGATTCCTTGGGACCTTCTTTGGGCTTTAGAAGGTGGTTTTAGCTTGATTAGGTGCCTCATTTGTGTCTAAAGTGTGCTTGGCTTCAAGAGGTATAAGACTCACCTTTAAAACTTGTTTTGCATAACTTGTTTTACCATCTTTTTGCACTGTTTTTGAGCTGGTTTTCAACTACAAAAACCTCTGTTTTTTAGTCCTAAAAGTGTTGGTTTGAGCCTTTGTGAGTTAGGGGGTTGTCCCCCCCTTTGGCTCTTTGGCTTGTTAAGATTTTTGGGCTATCTTTCATTACCTTTAAAATCAAACTTTTTGGGCCTTTAAACCACTAAAATTTAGGGTTACTACAGTGGTGGAAAGCATGTTTTGAAGTCCAAAATTGGAGGGGGTTAGCTTTCCCTCCTTGTGTCTAGCTTTCACGCCTAGTTAGCTCCATATGTTACCATGTTTTTGTAACTTAACTTAGCTTATTTCCAGCATGTTTTTGCCTTCGGTTTGGGCTGCTTTAGCTCTGTTTTGAGCTGTTTGTGTTGTATGAGTCTTGTTTTGCATAGTTATAGTGCAAATGGCTTCACTAGTTTGGTGTTTTAGGCCTCTAAACATGTTTTGCTTGGAATGATTGCATGTTGTAGTGTCTTTTTACATGAAATTTCAGTGTATATAACTCTATCACATGCTCATTTGTTTCACTCTCTCATTGCTTTTGAGAGTTGTGTCTTGAGTCTTGTTTGCAAGCTAACATGTGAGCATGTTTTTCTAGCATTTTGTACCTCAATCTCAGCAAGTTTTAGCCACTCTTTTGGCATGTTTTAACTCTGTTTTGAGCTGGTTTGGTCAGTTGAGGCTTGTATTGCATGGCTATAGTGTAATGGTCTTCACTAGCTTAATGAGTTAGGCTCTTAAACATGACTTGCATGTGTTGCTTGCATGATTTAGTGCCATTTTGCATGCCATGTTAGCACTGAAACATCTGTAACCTCTCTCCATTCTTCACTCTTTACTTTGTTTTGAAAGTGGCTTTGAGCCTCTTATTGGCTTGAGTGTGGAATTGAGACCCTCATGACTAATGGTTTTATTCCTTCGGGAGTTCATTACCAACAGCATGTGGCCTCTTTCATGCTCAAGGTACTTGTGGCTTAAGCCTCTTTCCATTAGAGGACTCTCACCTTTTGGACTTAACCGGTTAAAGAATGGATCGGTAATTAAAATGAGTAAATAAAGCATGACAAGTAAAACTTGAGCAAGTTAAGCATGTTGTGTTGCATTGCATGTGTTTGGATCGGACGTTAATTCAAACATAAGGAAAATGGGACGTTTCATACTCAAAGTGATGAAACGTGTCATTTTTCTTTGTCACCGTCGCCCTTGATCATGCATGATAGTGTGGTGGTTGTTTTGTCTTGTTTGTGCATTGATTGAGCTTGTACAAGCTTGGTTCTTTAGCCATCATTCATTGAAAATGCTTGGTTGATGGCTTGAGAGCCAAGAGCTACACTCCTTTGAGCTTGAGAGATGATAAGGAGGGTAGCAGTACATATATTTCTTGAAAATGCATTGCTTTGCCTCTGTTTGCTCTTTGTTGCAACAAAAGAAGAAGTCTAGAAAAAGGGGTGGCGGCCGGCCACTTGAGGTAGCCGACCGGCCAGTTAAGGTGGCCGACAGCCACTTTTTGTGGCCGACCGGCCACCCGTCAATTTGTGCACAAAGGTGTTCCTGTGTTGGAGTAGAGGCATTCTGGAAGTTGGTACAGTGTTCAGAGAGCAAAGCAAGTGCAAACAGAGGCAACCGATGGCAAGGCGGTGGATTTTCGAGGGGAAGCCAACCGAGCATGTATGTCTCCCTCGCCCTCGAGGCCACTTAATTGCTTTAATTAGTTAGCGTAGCTAATTATTCAATGATGTTGTATTTAATTAGTTAGTGTAACTAATTCTTTAGTATTGTGTTATAATAATTAGGTAACTAGAATAGTTAATTTGTTTCATTTTGTAGTAGTTAGCTTAATTAGCTTAGCTTAGATTAGCTTAGCTTATTCATTCGGACCCTCCTTCGAGAGGGCACAATGTTGTAATAAGTGTGTGTGTGTGTGTGTGTGTGTGTGTGTGTGTGCATGTCTTCCAACCCCGCGTGTTTCTCCCTTTTATTTATCCGCTTTCGATGGTTAGATTAGGGATCATGTTTCGATTAGCATACCTTATATTTGCATGTTTGTATCCATTCATTTTGTCTTGCATACACTGAGGCTCGGCGCATCATTCAAACTGCATCATGTTTCAATACTTATTTGAGTACGTGTTTTAAAGCATGTTATCAAAGTGTTGCAATCATATGCCATATTAGTAGCCGAGCCTATTAATTGCATTGTTGCATGTGTTGCATTAGGCATTTTGTATAGTTAGGATCATGCATATTTTTAACTAGCTTTTGTTTTGGCTTGGAGTACTCGGTAAGCTTTACGCTTTAGCATATTGCATGAGTGTAATTGCCATATTACCATGATAGCATGCTTGCCATGAGGTTAATTGCTTAAATGCTAAACTGCATGAATGCCTATGGATGAAGGCTTTGTTGCTTGAAATGGGATAATTCAACGAATGTATGTTTTAAGCCCACTTTGCGAAGTGGCACATCATGTTTTAAGCCCACTTGAGGTGGTAAATCCGCACTTTAGCCCACTTGAGAGTGGCAAATTCAAACCATTTTCGAAAGCAAACATGAGTTAAATTTATTCCAATTCTTGCGATTTCAGTCTATACTTGCTTGTGTGCGTCACATAGTAAAGTTAGCTAATAACCAGAACAAGAACACATGTGTTTATAAAACAGCATATCATGATTAGTAGAGGCCGATCTTTGATCGGGCGAGCGGGGGTGCTCATTTCAGGACTTTTCCCTCTCGTACCCAAGTTCCCAAGCTGAGGCAACTTTGGTGATGACGGACACGTGGCCTTCGGCATGAGTCAGGGTTTCCTAAATTTTCCAAAAATAAAATATTTAGGTGGTGACTCTGTAATCAGGCAAAGCAGTCTAGTTTTGGCATTATTTGATTTAAAATCGATTTTCCAAAATGATTTGCCAGATTGGACTCTTTGGTGTTTATCAGTCTCACATTGCACTTTGTGAGATTAGATTCAGAACCGTGATAGAAGTCCGAACTGTAGGACCAATTCGCGCTCTCCGAAAAGGGGTGCGAAGAAGTCGAGCTATAATGACCTCCTCAATAGATAGGCTCTCTGTGGATCGCATGGACTCTGGTAGAGCCATCGGGACGATTGGGTTGGGCAGGCCCATAATCTGGCACATGAAGCGCTTGCCCAAGAACCAAGCCTGGCAAACCAGGCCCTCAAGTAGAATGCGGTAGCAGGAGGTGGCCCAGTCCCCAGCATGCTGGTCCCGAATTCCCCCTGACATTAAGGCTCATGGCAGCCACTTAATTTGCTAACAAAAGTTGTACAGATTTTTAGTTATTGTTAGTTGCTAAATGTGTGAAGCAGAACAGTTTCAAAGCAAAAATGACTGTGTTTCGGATTAGCTCATGGGCTGCTACTATGTCGAAGTACTACTTGAAGAATGTGAAAGGCTGACGGGCCTATGGTGAAGCTAGCTGTCATATATCCGCGAATAGGGGACTATTAACGGAAGCTCCTCTACAGGCTCCGGGGCAAGAGTCGGAAAGTATGCGTATACCCATAGCTGTAGGGAAAATACAGTGGTATATGGTCAGTATAGTATCAAGTAGATACAGAAAGTGCAAAATAGAAAGCACAATGTATGAATAGTGTTTGAGCAGATATAGAAATGCGAAGCAGAAAGCATGTGTTAAAATAGACGTAAAACAGAAACTGTAAAGAAATATAAAGTGCAAAGAGGAAACTAAGATGTGTACCTCTCAGGCTCGCCAGTAGCCTCCAATCAAGTCTCCTCGTAGATGAGAGGTAGAGCTCATGTATCCGTACAACGTGGTAAGGCCAGCTCCGCCCTAGTCGTAGAAACGAACCCGATGAAGGGTCACCAGGGCACTCAGCAAATACAGGCCAACGATGTTCCACCTATTCAAAAACAAGGTGGTACCGAAGACAAACATCAAGAAGCCCCTAGCGTACTACTCAATATCCTCTATCGTCTTGGGCTTGGTCCCTCTGAATCGCTCAGTGAACCAAGTGTATCTGACCATCCCCGTCCAGTATATAGGTGGGTATGCTCCCAGCAGCTCGAACCAAGCCGCCTCCCACTCCTCCATGTTTGTATCAAGAGGGATTTGATCGCTCCCTACGTCTAAGCCGGTGATCATGGCAAAGTCGTAAGGAGTCATCGTCATCTCCCCTGCGGTGGAAAAGTGGAAGGAGTTGGTGGTATCCCATCACCTCTCCACTAGTGCTCCTAGGAGGGATGGCTCGCGGTGACCCGAATCAAGCTAGAGCAGAAGAGGCTGAAGCCCGCCTCGTCAATGATGTCGCGAACTCCAGCTGGGAGCTTGTCATACCAGTCTCGAGCGGTCATAGCACCGTAGCCCCTGAAGGCGCGAGACTCGCCCTGTGGCAGTGTATAAAATGCAAACAGATATAAGGCAGTGTATGAAATGCAGTCAGATATAAGGCAGTGAAGGAAATGCAGCCAGATACAAGGCAGTGTATGAAATGCAGTTAGGAGAATCCGATGCAAGATAGTGCAGGAATTGCGCATAATGAAAGGTAAAATACATGAAAAATAGAGTTCATACCTCAACGGCAATCGTCGACAAATGAGAATCCGGCTCCCTCAGCAAAAGGACCTGCGGTGCACTGCGGGCAAACTCGATGAAGCGTCTGATGCCTCCAGAAGTAGGCAATATGTGTGTTTGTGGGTGATATCTCGCTGGATCAAAAGGCCGTACCCTCAGTGGTAGCGGCTCTGGCTCAACCTCGGGCTCGAACTCCGCCTCTAGGTCTGGCTCAAGCTCAACTATCGGATCCTCTACCTTCGGCACAGGTGGAACTATTGGGGGAATCTCAGAAGGAGCCCCATCATGAGGAATCTCATTCGCCATCTAAAAATAGGTACGAGATGGGTGAAAAGTGAAGAAAAATGAAGAAAAAGGGTAAACTTGGAAAAAGTCAAACCCTAGGAGAGAGAAAATGGAAGAAAAAGTCAAAGCCAAGAAAAGTGCACAAAACTCGAGAGAAACTCGAGGGGAATGAGCCTAGAATGGTGGAAGTGAGAAAGGAAGCATCGAAATCAAGTGTCAATCGGTTCAAAGTGAAGGAAATAAAGAGATTTTAGCAAATCAACTTCGCGTGGGGTGTTGAAAAACGTGTAAAAAGGGCAAATCTAGAGAGAATGAGTGTCTAGAGAGAGAGAGACAAAGATTTCGGATGTGAGGGTGTGAGGAAATGAGCCCTAGTTGCTCATTTTTAAAGACCTAAATTGAAAAGTTAAGTTTGCTCTCGATCTACCATCGATGGCTAGCAAGGCTCATCGATGGCCGGCAAGGCACATTAGTAGCCGGCACCTGGCCGGCGGCCTTTCCTTGTGTCCGACAGGTGGCTGGCAGCTTTCTTTGGGTTCTTGATGATGTTTTGTACCTTTGGTTTTCAAGAATTAAAGGTTTAGTTCGCTGCTTAGGTTCGAATGTCTCCACAGAAGTTTAAAACTGTGTTTTCGGTGCGTAATGTTCGTCACTTGTCAACATGAACGAGATGTATCCTTTAAATACATTGTAATTCTTCCTAGAGATGAATTCGAAGTTGCTATTGAGTTTGTTTTCGTCAAATCATGCTTTGATATCTAGCATAGAACATGCATTTCTTATTCGTTGTTGCATGGAACATGCACTTCACTTTGTGGCATAGAATATGCATTTCACATATGTTGTTGTAAGATATGCATCTCATGGGAATTGCATGCACGTCTTGCATTCGCTCTTGAATCATGCATAGAATGTGCATCTGCTATTGTATCACGCATAGAATATGCTCTCTTTACGAATCACGCATAAAATATGCTTATGCTTTTGTTTTGCATAGAACATGCCATTAACATTGTATCTCGATTGTTTGTTTTTCGTATAGAATATGCCATTTTGCTTTTTGCATAGAACATGCCATTAACATTGTATCTCAATTGTTTGTTTTTCTCATAGAACATGCCATTTTGTTTTCTACATAGAACATGCATTAACATTGTATCTCGGTTGTGTATATTGCATGGAATATGCATTCATACTGTATCGCACTTGTTAAGTCTCTTTCCTACACATGCACGATATTGTATGTATAGTTCATTCAGAGGAGTTCCAGGTTAAATGATCCATGCCATTCGAATTACATCGTTCCACCCTTTCAGTTAAAATTATTAGGGTGCGTCCCGGTGTTCACACCAACCTTTCAGTTAAAAACATTCAGGTGCGTCCCAGTGTTCACACCACCCTTTCAGTTAAAAACATTCGGGTGCATCCCGGTGTTCACACCACCTTGCTTCGATTAAGAACATTCGGGTGCGTCTCGGTGTTCACACCAACCCACTGGTTAAAAACATTCGGGTGCATCCCCGTGTTCACAAAAACCCTTCGGTTAAAAACATTTGAGTGCGTCCCGGTGTTCACACCAACCCTTCGGTTAAAAAACACTTGGGTGCACCTGGTGTTCACGCCATCCTTTTTCTTCTTCCATGTGCAACGCGTTAGAATCTCGATTTAGACCTCGGGTGTGCCCGACGGTTGTGTCGCTCTTCACTTTTCCTGCTCGTTGCGTAGTTAAGCTTTAATTTTCTTACATCATTTTTGCATGAAATGTAGTTTGGGCTCGTGTTTCTCATGCGTGGCACGTAGTTTTCTTTTTGTGATTGAAATTGCTGTACCTTATTTCAATTATGTGGCATTTTCTTTGCATAGGATTTACATTTAGACGTTTCATTGCACAACCTCATTGATTATAAGTTATGTTCTTGCATCATGAATATCATTTGCATTTTGCCCCAGAACTACGCTGGTTTGATTCCTTGCAAAGGGATACGTAGGCAGCATGCAGGTGCAACCTTTTATTTCTGTTTTGATTGTTTGTCCAAGTCTTACGGCTTTGTCAAAATGGGTCATCTCTGGGCTTTGACATTCACTCACGTCATTTCATGACTCCGAGTTCTGTCAAAGAGGGACAACTATAGACACCCAATTTTTAACGGCCTTCAAGACTTGGATGTCCTTGCAGGTACATCCGATGACGAGTCTGTTTGCTCGCGAGCCCTTGAAGTCTTCAGTGGGACGCCACAGCTTTGAGCCTTTCAAACCCTGCATTCATTTTGTCTCATTTTTGGACCATGCCTTGGTCTTTCCAGCTTACAATATCTGGTGGCTTGCTGGCCATCCTTGGAGGCTGCCGGCCAGCACTTCTTGTCTGCCGGCCATTGACGTGCCTTGCCGGCCATCACTGATGGCCGGCCGGCCACCAGTGTTTTCTGTAGATATTTTATACCAGTTGTGCTAGCTGTTTGCATAGATGCTTGCATCTGTCCACATGTGGAGGGCTGGATCTCCTTGTATAGAATTCATGTTTTCTATATATAGGGACCCCCTCTTTTATGTTTTGGGGTTAGAAAATTTTAGACTCAAAATTTTCCTCTCTCTCTCTCTCTCTCTCTTCTCTCTCTCTCTCTCTCTCTCTCTCTCTCTCTCTCTCTCTCTCTCTCTCTTGTAATTTTGTGCACACTTGCCTAGTTATATCACTCGTTTGCATACACATCCTTAACCAAAATTGATCACCTTTGAGCTGAGGTCCCTTAAGGTCTTGTTGGAGCTCTTGAAGGTGGTTTTGACTTGTATTTGTACCTAAAGTTGTGCTTGGCTTCAAAAGGTATAACACTTGTCTTTTAAACTTGTTTTTATACACTTGTTTCTCTATCTTCTCCTACTGTTTTGGGCCTTTTTTGAGCTGTAAAAATCTCTATTTTAATAGGCTGAAATTGGTGTTTTAAGTCATTTAAGGTTAGGGGGGTGTCTCATCCTTCTTTATTCCTTGCTTCTAAGTCTTTTGCACATTTGTTTCCCACTTTCAAACTAACTTTTTTGGGCCTTTAACCACTAAATTTTAGTGTATTTTTAGTGGCAAAAAACATGTTTTGAAGTTCAAAATTGGAGAGGTTAGCCTCCCCTACTTGTGTCTTGTTTGCTAGCGTAGTTAGTTCTATATGTTAGATGATTTTCTAGCTTTTAGTAGCTATATTCCAGCATGTTTTTGCCTTTGTTTTAGACTGCTTTAGCTCTGTTTTGGACTGTTTAGGTCAGTTAAGTCTTGTGTTGCATGGTTGTAGTATAATAGTCCTCACAAGCTTGGTGTTTTAGGCCATTAGACACCCCTTGTTTGAGTTGATTGCATGTTTTAGTGTTGTTCCCACCTAATTTTACAACTTAATAATCTCTGCAATCTCCCTCATTTCTTCACTCTTTATTTGCTTTGAGGGTTGTTTCAAGCTTGGGATGGTTTAAGCTTGAGATTGAGGTTCATTGCTTAATGGTTTAATCCTCTTTTGAGGGTTCATTATCAACAGTATGAAACTTCTCTCATGCCTTAAATCACCCCTTAGCTGACACTTCCTTCCCTTTAGAGGACTTTAATTCACCGTTTGGACTTAATTGGATTAAAGAATGGTTGATATGTTAAAATGAGCAACTAACAACTTGTGGACTCGCCTTTTTCTGTGCCTCCGCCTTTCGGAAAGGGATTGAAAAGAAGGCCTCACAGTTCGGACTCCCGCGGTTCTAAATCTAATCTCACAAGTGCAATATGAAATTGATAATCACCAAAGAATCCAAATCCGGCAACCCTTTTTGGAAAATCGATTTTAAATAAAATAATACCAAAATTGGACTGCTTTGTTAGATACAGAGTCGACACCTAAATATTTTATTTTTGGAAAAATTTAGGAAACCCTGACTCGTGCAAAAGGCCACGTGTCCGTCATCACCAAAGTTGCCTCGGCTTGGGAGCTTAGGTATGAGAGGGAAAGGTCCTGAAATGGGCACCCTCGCTCGCCCGATCAAAGATCGACCTCTACCAATCATGATATGTTCTTTTATAAACATTATGTGTTCTTGTTGATTATTAAACTAGCTTTACTATGTGATGCACACGCATACAAGTATAGACTACATCGTAAGAATTGGAACATTTCAAGTCATGTTTGTTTGCGAAAAATGGTTTGAATTTGCCACCCTCAAGTGGGCTTAAAGATGTGGATTTGCCACCTCAAATGGGCTTAAAACATGATTTGCCACAACAAAGTGGGCTTAAAACTCACATTCATTGATTATTCCAATTCAAACAATAAGCCTTCATCCACAGGCATTCATGCAGTTTAGCATTTAAGTACATAGCCTCATGGCAAGCATGCGAAACACGGTATCATGGCAATGACACTCATGGAAGGATGCTAAAGCATAAAAACTCACTGAGTACTCCGAGCCAAAATAGAAACTAGTTAGAAAAATGCATGATCCTAACTATACAAGATGCCTAATACAACACATGCAATATGCAATCAAATAGGCTCGGCTACTAATATGGCATTTGCAACACTTTGATAGCATGCTTTGAAACATGTATTCGAAGAAGTATGAAAAGTACAATGCAGTTTGAATGATGTGCCGAGCCTCGGTGCATGCAAGACAAATAAATGGATGCAAGCATGCGATATGCTAATTGAAATATAACCCTAAACTAACCATCAAAAACAATTAAATAAAATGGAGAAAGACGTGGGGTTGGAAGACATACACACACGCACGCACACTTATTACAACATTATGCCCTCACGAAGGAGAGTCCAAATGAATAAGCTAACTAGCTACGTTAATTAAGCTAACTATTACAAACCAAAACTAATTAATTATTCTAGTTAACTAATTATTACAACATGATATTTAACTAACTATTCTAAGCTAATTAAATATTACAAAACGGAATCGAATAATTTGTTACACTAACTAATTAAGTACAACACTTGAATTAACTAGCTATTCTAAGCTAACTAAAGCAATTAAATGGCCTCGAGGGCGAGGGATGCATGCATGCTTGGTTGTTTTCCTCCCGAAAATCCACCACCTTGCCATTGCAGCCTCTATTTGTACATTTTTTTATCACCAACAATGTTGCCAACTTCCAGAATGCCTCTGCTCCAACTCAGGAGCACACTTGTGCAAAATTTTCATTGATGGCCGGTCGGATACCAATGGTGGCCGGTCAACTGCTACTGGTGGTCGTCGGCCACTACTGGTGGCCGGTCGGCTACCCCTTCCCTGAACTTCCTTTTTTGCTGCAACAGAGAGTAAACAGAGAGCAAAACAGTATATTCTCAAGGAGTGTATGTACTGCTACCCTCATTATCATCACACAAGCTCAAAGGAGTGTAGCTCTGGGCCCTCAAACCATCAACCAAGCATTTTTCATGCATGATGGCTAAGGAACCAAGCTTGTACAATCTTAATGAGTGCACAAACAAGACTCAAAACAACCACCACCCTATCATACATGATCAAGGGTGACGGTGACCAAGGAAAGTGGCACATTTCATCACTTTGAGTATGAAATGTCCCATTTTCCCCGTGTTCGAATTAATGTCCGATTCAAACACATGCAATGCAACATGAAAGATGCTTATCTTACCTTGTTTACTTGTTCACTTTTGTTTACTCATTTTAACTTACCAATCCATTCATTAGTCAATTAGTCCATTAGTGAGAGTCTTCTAAAGCGAAAGAAGTGTCAACCAAGTGGTAGTTCAAGGCATGAGGGAAGCTTCATGTTGTTGGTAATGAACCCTAAAAAGAGGATTAAATCATTAAGCATGAGCCTCAAACTCAAGCTTAAACAACCCTAAGGTTGAAACAACCCTTAAAACAAATGAAAAAGTAAAGAAATGAGGGAGGTTGCAGAGATTGTATGTGCTGAAATGAAGTGCAAAACAACATTAAAACATGCCTTCAACTCAAAATAAAGATGATCAAAGCATTAAAACATTAGGCTAGTGAAGGAATTAACCCTACAACTATGCAAAACAAGCCTCAAAGGACTTAACCAGCCCAAAATAGAGCTAAAACCAATCCAAACAGTGGCAAAAACATGCTGGACTAGAGCCAAGTTAGGCTAGAAAAACATACCAATATGTGAAGCAACTAGGAACACAAACAAGACACAAGGAATGGAGGCTATTCCCTCCAATTTTGGACTTCAAAGAAAGTTTTTGCCACTGAAAAACCTCTGAGATTCAGTGGTTAAAAGGCCCAAAAAAGTTGTTTTGAAAGTGGTGAATAATAGCACAAAAAGCTTAGCAAGCTAAGAAGGAAAAGGGTGGCCTACCCCTTAACACAAAATAGCCTCAAACCACCATTTTTAGGACATAGAAACAAAGGTTTTTACAGTTGAAAACTAGGCCAAAAACAGTTTGAAAAGATAGCAAAGCAAGTATGCAAAACAAGCCAACAAAGCAAGTAATATACCTCTTGGAGCCAAAGCACAAAATAGGCACAAATGACGCACCAAATCAAGCCAAGAGCACCTTCTAGAGCTCAAAAAGGGTCCCAAGTAACCTCAGCCCAAAGATAAGCAAATTTGGTTAAGGGTTGATAGGCAAACTAGAAGTGTATCTCTATTTGTATGCACAAAAGGGCAAGAGAGAGAGAAATCTAGAGAGAGAGGATTGTAGAGAGAGAGGCTCCCAAAATTTCCAACCTTGAAAACAATAGAGAAGGTCCTCTATATATAGAAAAATGTGGCTTCAGGTTGAAAATATCTCAAAATGGGACAGTTGGAGCAGTGTAGAATAGTTGGAGAAAAAGATCTGCACAAAATATCTGATTTTGCACCCATGGCCGACCAGCCACCACTGGTGGCTGACAAGGGTCACTCTTGGCCGACATATGGCCATCAAACTCCATTTGTGGCCGACACATGGCCGACAAGCATCACTAGTGGTTGGAAAGCAAAAACTAGTTTCTGGCCCGACTTCAAACAGGCATATCTCCCTTATCCGGACTCCTTTGCACGTCATTCTTGAGTCTCAATTGAAGCCCTGGAAGTATTATTTCCAATGGTGTCAGCCTCACATCAAAATTCCAAGTGTTCAAGAATACATCCTTATTTTAGTGAAGACTACTCAGTTTCGGTCCTAACCGGATTGATGCCCAACTTCAACCAGCCATATCTCCCTCATCCAGACTCGGATTTAGGAGATTCTTGAGTGTAAAATGAAGCTCTGGAAGTCCACTTTCCAACAGTGGTGGCCTCATAGCTGAAATCAAAGTGTACAAGAGGATAGGCCTGATTTAGCGAGGGCTGCTCGAGTCTCTCTTAACGGTTCATGCCTAACTTCTTCCCCAACTAGGTTTCTTCCCTCTCCTCCAATTTTCTTCAACTCCAAACCTCTAAATAAGATTTTTTGAAAGATTTTTCAAATATTTTACCTCTTCCATTTATTCCCACTTTATCCTTGCTCAATTTACCGAAAAGCGCAACATTTAACGAAATGCGAGCCTCGGAACATCGTAGAAACTTTTTTCAAAAATATTTTGAAAGAGAGGGTTTTTAGGTCTAAAATCATTTTGGTCAAACGGATTTGGTCCAAAAAGGGGGTGTGAGGTTGGGATTTGGAGCTCATCTTGCCGAAGAAATCGAACCTTTGCATAACATAACCTTCACTATCAAGTAAGCAATCAGTGGGGCCCAAGTCTTAAGAGTGGTCAAACATGGGGTGTCTACACAACTTGGGACTAAAATTGAGCGAGATAATAACTCATGTGTTGTGTGTTCAAACGGATGTTAATTGAACACAAGGAAAATTGGGACATTTCATACTCAAAGTGATGAAATGTGTCAAGTTTCCTAGGTCTCCATTGCCCTTGATCATGCATGATAGGGTGATGGTTCTTATGTGTTTTGTTTTGCATTTATTGAGCTTGCACATCTTGAATCACAAAGCCATCATGCAATGAAATTGCTTGGAT
The DNA here is from genome assembly GCA_030407325.1 of Camellia japonica. Lineage (NCBI taxonomy): Eukaryota > Viridiplantae > Streptophyta > Magnoliopsida > Ericales > Theaceae > Camellia > Camellia japonica. The sequence goes on from JAPPVO010000017.1 coordinate 44,070,850, forward strand.
TGGTGGTTTGTGGCTTAAGTTTACAACTTCTTGGATTTGTTTATGAAAATGAGGGGTGAATTGTGCAAACAATCCTTGGAAATACCTTTTCTTTGCTCTATTTGTCCTCTGTTGCAGCATGATGAACCAGTGCATCAGTGGCCAGCAGACCACTATCCATGGCCGGCAAGTGGTCGGCAGAACACCATAGATGGCCAGCAGGCCACTTCCATAGCCGGCAGGTGGCCGGCAGTCTTCAACAGTGGCTGGCTGGCCACTGATGTGAACCTCAGCAGAATGTTGGTAAGGTGGATCAAAATGGTTCTAGAAGTTTTCAACTTTGCAAACAGAGGCTTTCGGGAGTGAAACGAAGGTCTTTTTGGGTGATATCCGAGCATGCACATGCACATCTTCCATTTCTCGAGGCAGAGTAGTGGCAAAGTAGTTAAACACTTTAATAACTTAGTTTATTTGCATTTGTGTTATAATTTAATTAGCTTACTAGTTAGTTAATTCAAAGTGTTGTAATAATTAGTTAATTAGTTTAGCTATTTATTTCATTCGGTTTTGTAATAGTTAGCTTAATTAGTTTAGCCCTAATTAGTTGCTAGTTAGTTTTGCTTTATTCATTCGAACTCTCCTTCGTGAGAGCATAATGTAATAATGTGTATGTTTTCCAACCCCACGTCTTTCTCCCTTTTATTTATCCGCTTTTGATGGTTAGATTAAGGACATGTTTCAATTAACATACTTTATGCTTGCATACATTCATCTTGTCTTGCATGCACCGAGGCTTGGTGCATTATTCAAACTGCATTGTCATTTCAATACTTCTCTGAATACGTGTTTAACTACATGTTATCAAATCGATTCATAAGTTATATTAGTAGCCAGGCCCATTAATTGCATATTGCATGTGTTGCATTAGGCATCTTGTACAATAGTTAGGAATCATGCATATTTTTCTAACTTATGTTTTCTTAGCTTAGAGTACTATGTGAGTTTTTAATGCTTTAGCATACTTGCATGAGTGTGAGTGATTTCCATGACTAGCATGCTTACTATGAGGCTAAACGCTTATTTGATAAACTGCTTGAATGCCTGTGGATGAAGGCTTATTGCTTGAATTGGAACGATTCAACGAATGTACGTTTTTTTAAGCCCACTTTGTTGAGTGGCAAATCAGTTTTAAGCCCACTATGTTTGATGGCAAATTCAAAAACTTTAAGCCCACTTGAGGTGGCAAATTCAAACCTTTTTCGCAAAACAAATATGAAATTGAATTGTTCCAATTTGAGCAAATTAGTCTATACTTGCTTGTGCGCATCACATAGTAAATCTAGCCTAATAACCAGAACAAAAGCACATGATGTTTATAAAAATCCTATCATGATTACTAGAGGCCGATTTTTGATCAGACGAGCGGGGGTGCTCAATTCATGACCTTCCCCCCTCGTACTTAAGTTCCCGAGCCAAGGCAACTTTGGTGATTACGGACACGTAGCCTTTGGCACGAGTCATAGGTTTCCTAAATTTTTCCAAAAATAAATATTTAGGTGGCGACTCTGTATCTGGCAAAGCAGTCTAATTTTGGCATTTTGATCCTAAAATCGATTTTCCAAAAGATTTGTCAGATTTGGACTCCTTGGTGTTTATCAATTTCACATTGCACTTGTGAGATTAGATTCAAAACTGCGGGAGTCCGAACTATAGGGCTTTCTTTCGACCTTCCGAAATGGGGCGCAAAAAATGCGAACCACACCTACAGGCCCATTTTTGTGGACTGTCGGCCATCCCTTTTGGCTACTAGCCACCCTTGTGCCTTGCCGGCCAAGTATGTGGCTTGCTGGCCACAATTGGTGGCCTACCCGCCACAAGTGCTTTTTGCAGATATTTTTTGCCAGTTGTGCCAACTGTTTGCACAGATGCTTGCATCTGCTCCCACGTGTATGGATGGATGTTTATGAGAGAGTGGCCTGTTTTTCTATAAATATAGGACCTCCTCTTCCATTTTTTAGGGTTAGAAAAATTGGAGCAAAATTAATTTTCTCTCTCTACAATTCTCTTTCTGTCTCTTGAAATTTCTTGAGCTTTTGCCTGTACACTTTTAACTGAACCTTGCCATATTTGAGCTGAGGTACTTTTGAGCCTAACTTGAGCTCTTGAGAGTGTGTATATGTTGAATTATTGCTTAAAAATGTTCTTCTCTTCAAGAGGTATAAGGCTTTGTTTGTTTCATTGCTTTAGTTGCTTCTTTTCTTATTGTTTTTCTACTTTTTTTGGCTGTATAACTCTGTATTTTTGGGCTGACACTTGTGGTTTAAGGCCTTAAAGGGTGGAGTGGTGTTTCACCTTTCTCTCCACCTTGCTTCTCTAGCCTTTACCCTTGTGTTTGCCACATTTACAATATCTTCTTTTCAGCTTTTAAACACTGATTTTCAGAGTTATTTCAGTGGCTAAAAACATGTTTTGAAATCCAAAATTGGAGGGGTTAGCCTCCCCTCCTTGTGTCTTGTTCACTAGCCTACATAGTTCCATGTTATAGCTTACTATTTTAGTCATTTTTGTCTTAATTCCAGCACTTCTTTTGCATGTTTTAAGACTGTTTTGGGACTGTTTTAGGTGTTTATTGCATTTATGCTTTGTTTTGCATGCTTGTAGTATAGTTGTCCTCATAGGTTTGGTGGTTTCGGCCTTAGCCACCATCTTATTTGAGTTGATAGCATTTGTTTATAGCTTTCCATACTTCTTTTCACCCTTAATCACCTCTGCAACTTCTCTCCTTTCTTGACTTTTGCTTTGCTTTGAAAGTTGATTCAAACTAGTTGCTTGTTTAAAGCATGAGATTGATGTCTTATGTTTAATGGTTTAATCCCTTTGGGGGTTCATTACCAATGGCATGACACTTCGGTCATACCTAAAACAACTTTTGGTTTCATGCTTGTTTCCATTAGAGGACTTAAAGCTTACATTTGGACTTAATGAACTAAAGAATGGAAAAGTAATTAAAATGGAATAATAAAACTTGGACTAAAAATGATGTAAGATAATAACTTGGTTAGGGTTCAATCAGAGGTTAATTGAACCCTTGAGTCTTGCATCATTTCATATTTATTAGTGATGAAAACGGTTCAAGAGTCATTGTCAACCATTTCCCTTGATCATTCATGATAAGGAAGAGGTTTAAGTGTCTTTATTTGTTGCATTTATTGAACTTGCACCCTTTGATTCATAGGCCATCATGCAATGAATTTGCATTGATTGATGGTTTGTGAATCAAGTTTACTACTCCTTTAAGCTGTTTGATGATAAGGAGGGGTAAGTTGTGCAAACAAACCCTTGAGAATACCTTGTGCTTGCTTTGTTTGCTCTCTGTTGCAGCAAGGAAAACTAGTCATCAGTGGCCGGCAGGCCACCACTTCTAGCCTGCCGTCCACCTTTGCAAAATCAAGCAGTGTACTTTTTCTAGTAAAACAGAGTTGGTTTTGAGGTGAAAAACAGTGCAAGTGTTCTACTGTGTAACAGAGGCATTTGGCAGCAGAACAGTGGCCTTTTTTGGGTGAAAATCCGTGTATGCATGAGCACTCCTCGTTTCCCGAGGCGGAATAATTAGAATAGCTAGCTTAGCACTCTTTTCATGTTGTATTCATGTAATTAATTAGTTCGTTTTAATTTGTAATTAATTAATCAGTTAGTTCAATTAGTTAGTTAATTTGTTGTGATAATTAATTAGCTAGTTTAGTTGATTATTTCATTCAGTTTGTAATAGTTAGTTAATTAGTTTAGCTAGTTAGTTTATTCGGATCCTCCTACGTGAGGGCGAAAATGTTGTAATAACGTGTATGTCTTCCAACCCCACATCTTTCTCCCTTTTATTTACTTGCTTATGATGGTTAGTTTAAGGCATTATGTTTTGTTAAACATCTCTCATGCCTTATATCCACTTGTATTGCATGCATTGAGGCTCGGCACATCATTCTAACTTGCATTGTTAGTTAATACTTTTTTGAATACGTGCTTAGACCGTATGCTATCAAATTGATTCATATGCCATATTAGTAACCGAGCTTAAATAATTACATATTGCATGCGTTGCATTAGTCATGTTGCATAGTTAGAATCATGCATTTTTATAACTTTGTCATCTTTTTTGGCTTGGAGTACTAGGTGTGCTTTTATTTGTTTTAGCATATTGCATTTGTATGTTAGTGTTGCCATGTCAAAGCATGTTCACCGTGAGGCTAAGTGCTTAAGTGATAAACTGTTTGAATGCCTGTGGATGAAGGCTAATTGCTTGAATTGAGATAGTTTGATTAATGTACATTTGAGCTCACTTTTTCAAGTGGCATATTCACAAAACTCTTTTCAAATCAAACATGAGATCAAGTGTTCCAATTATTGCAACTTAGTCTATACTTGTGTGAGTATCACATAGTAAGTTAGTCTAATAAATCGGAACAAGAGTATATAATGTAAATAAGATTCACGTCATGATTAGTAGAGGCTGATCTTTGATCGAGCGAGTGGGATGGTCAATTCATGACCTTCCCCTCTCGTACCTAAGTTCTCGAGCCGAGACAATCTTTGGTGATGATGGATAAGTGGCATTTGGCACGAGTCTCAGGTTTCCTAGATTTTCCAAAAATATTTAGGTGGCAACTCTGTATCTGGCAAAGCAATTCATTTTGGACATTTTGATTCAAAATCGATTTTCCAAAAGATTTGCCGGATTTGGACTCTTTGGTGTTTATCTATTTCACATTGCAATTGTGAGATCAGATTCAGAAACCACGAGAGTCCGAACTGTAGGGCTTCTCATCCTCCGAAAGGAGCGCGAAAAGTCGAACTACAATGTGGTGTTAAACGATGATGGCAACAGATGACTGAGTGCGCTAGTGCGTGGCTTAGAGAGTGCGCCAATAAGACGGCTTAGAGAGTGCGCCAAAAAGAGGCAGCTTAGGGACTGCGCCAAGGAGATGGCTTAGATAATACACCAATGAGGCAGCTTGGGTTGTGCGTCCAAGAGGGCGGCTTGGATTGTATGCCATAGGAGGCGACATGTTCACTATGATATATGTATAATACCCCTCTCAAACTCAATTATGTTTGAAGATATAAACCTATTTGAGGTTGAAGGAGAGGAAAAGACAAAGTGGAGCAGAAGCACAAAAAAAAAAAAAAAAGATTGTGGTTAAAAAAAAATTATGATAGAGATATTTGGGGTAGGAATAAACTAACGAACAGATGAAGAGATCACCACGAAACGATACTGACAGGAAATATGACAGGAGAATAGGTTGAGGTCTGGCCGATGACCAAGGCAAGGCTACCACTTACGGTACTTAACCTAGCTTTGACATCATGTTATAATAGTAGAGAGAGAAAAAATATGTATTGTATTTAATAAATTGTTCCTATACAATGGAAGACTTATATATATAGACTGAGAAAGAGTGTTCTATAAAAAAAAACCTACCTCTAACAATACAAATATATCTAAGAAATCAATATATAATATATTTAAGAATATATATCATATACACATTAACCTAGGTAAATAATCCAAAAAAAAAAAAAACTTCTTAAAGTCAAAACACCAGATTAAGGCCTGGTTTGGGATCTTTGAAAAAAGATAAAGAGACAAAAAGTTATAAAAAAAAGTTAAAAAGTTATTACTATTCACTGAAAAAAATTATAAAAAAATTATTTTTATACAAAAAAAGTACAAATCACGTTGACGTGAGTTACCTTTTGTTGACTTTGGTGAGAACAAATTACACAGGCGGAGGCAAGCTTAAGGACGATGCTGTTCAGCCTGTGGGGGCCATCACGGATCCCGTTTTGATAATCTGAATCGTTAATGTGTAGAACTCGTCGAGTATTATATACTTGTAAAAAATCACGTTGATCAGATATTGCTAAGTATATAATCAAATCAGTTTTGTATAAAAAAAAATAGATGGTATTATAGGTAACGGTTAACAAAAAACTAATCCGATCAAATAGCTATCGATATCCGATCAACGTGATTTTTTTACAAACATATAATATTCGATGAATTCTACATATTGAACGGTTCCGATTACCAAAATGAGACCTGTGGTAGCCCCCAAGGGCCGAACATCAATGTCCAATTCAATGTCTGAAATGGAGGCAAGCATATCCTATGTGCTAGTCTGCTATGGCTCTGCCCAGCGTACGGCCTATTTCTCTCTCCCTTTTCCTATATCCTAAATTATACAATATTTTAATACACATTTTTTCATAAAAAATCAAAAAATTATCCCAAACAATCATATTTTCTTCCTCAACTTTTTAGTCTAAAAAATCAAAAAGTACATTTATTTAGAATACCCCAAACAACCCCTAAAACATAAAACAAGGAAAAATATTAATGATTGCAAAGATATAAACAATGATTATTTTTATAAAAATAAATAAAGAATTGCATGTTAGTGAAATAAACAAAAAGAAATTATACAAACATAAAAATATTCTACTCAGAGTTACAAGCCCCGCCTCCACAAGTTTTGAGTTGAGTTGCAATCGCATACCAAATTTTTCATGAAAATATCCTGGATTGTTATTTCTCTTAAAAAAATAAAAAATAAAAAATAAAAATTATAACGCTTTTCAAATAAAACATTTAAGGTAAGTTATATTTTATTCACTTCTTGCATCTTTTTTTTGGTTTTTTTCACTTCCATCTTCAAATCTTAAAGGTGATGTTTGATTCACAAGAATAGTAATGAAGTATTAATAATCCTATTAAATTAGTGTAGTATTCACTATTCAATTGGATTAATATCCATTGGATTAATAATCCCACCCCTACCCCATTACTAATAAGAAAAATGCTTGGGAGCACTAATTAGTGCTCCCACTAATTAGGTGGCAGTGGGTCCGGCCAGAAATAATGTGATGTTTTGGTCTTGGAGTTGTATTTTTTTTTTTCTATTTTTTAATGCATTAGTGCTATTAGTGGTAGTATTTTTAGTGGGATGAATCATTGTTGTACTAATAATCCTACAAATTTGTTGTATTAATTATCCATTGGATTAATAATCCTAAACCAAAATGTTAAAACAAACATAGGATAATTGGGCTCACGGATTAATAATCCGAATCCCATGCTCTAATCCACCCATCACAAGACTAGTAGTGAAGTATTAATAATCCTATTAAATTAGTGTAGTATTCACTATTCAATTGGATTAATATCCATTGGATTAATAATCCCACCCCTACCCCATTACTAATAAGAAAAATGCTAATTAGTGCTCCCACTAATTAGGTGGCAGTGGGTCCGGCCAGAAATGATGTGATGTTTTGGTCTTGGAGTTGTATTTTTTTTTTCTATTTTTTAATGCATTAGTGCTATTAGTGGTAGTATTTTTAGTGGATGAATCATTGTTGTACTAATAATCCTACAAATTTGTTGGATTAATTATCCATTGGATTAATAATCATAAACCAAAATGTTAAAACAAACATAGGATAATTGGGCTCATGGATTAATAATCCCAATCCCATACTCTAATCCACCCAATCAAACATAATGAAAGAGTACTATTCGGCAAAACTTAGATTCCTTTCTAAACCAAATTATATAACACTATATTAAAGGAGGATTTCCTCCAGTTGAGGAACTATTTCGATCCATTGGGTCTATCACAAATCCTGTTTCGATAATTTGAACCGCTTATTTTATTAGGTATTTCGTATATTTCATCCACAAAAAAATAAGTCGATTTGATAATTGCAAATTGTTCAATTTATTATTTTTTGTCATCAAAAAAAAAATGACTTATTTTTTCGAAATACAATTATCGTCCATTTTTTTGGTGAAAAATACTATAAATTGAACATGCTATAGTTATCAGAGATCGACCTAATTTTTTGTGAGGATGAAATATACAAAGTGTGTAACAAATTTTTTTGTAAGGATGAAATATATGAAATGTCCAACAAAATGAACAGTTCAGATTATCACATCAGGACCCGTAGTGGACTCCACAAGCCACAACAACTATTTCAATCTAGATTTTGGACTGGACGAAATTCTCCACATTAAATTATCTGAGTCAACTTTCTCTCTCTTCTATTCTCTAATCATTAACCAATTATTTTATTTATAAATCATGAGACATAAAAAAATAAATTTAAAAATAGACTTATTTATCATTTTCCAATCTTAAATACAAATAAAACTTGAGTGTTGATGGGAGTGGGATATCAAACCACTCGTGTTTGATTCGCCGGATTAGGGGGGAGACTATCCACTATTTGGATTGTAATCTAAATAGTGCTCTTTATCCGCCGTTTGATTTTTTTTTAGTCCGCCGGACTCCTTATCCCCCATACGGGGGACTATTGTGTCCTAGGGGGGGTTATGGGATAGTTTTTGGGAGACTATCCACTGTTGGGATTAGGTGGTCAAAATGACCATTTTGACCCTCTACTATTTAATTATGTATTATATTTAATAAAATTCAATAAAATTTAAATGTTTCAATTTAAAAATAAAATAATTTTATTTAACTTTTTATTGATGTTTTATTTATTTAATTTTTTAAAATAATTTTTTATAGATATTTTATTGATGTTTTATTTTAAAATTTTGTTTATATTTTATTTAATTTCATTATTTAAATTTAATAGATGTTTTATTTAATTTCATTGTTTGATTATTATTATTTTTAAAAACAAATTTATTTAAAATTTTAATTAAAAAAATAATATATATTTTTATTGATATTTTATTATTTTTTTTAAAAAAAATAAATTTATTTAATTGTGTAAAAAATAAAATAAAAATAAATTTTTATTTAATCTAGCTAAAAATAATTAAAATATTAAAGATATGTTTAATATTGCTATTACTTAGTAAATAATTGAAAAAGGGTAAAATAGTCTTTTGATCATTTATCCTATCCAGTCCGTCCAACCAAACGTTGGATTCACTAAAAATAGTCATTTCCAGACATCTAATCCCATGAAAAAACAAACACAGGATACATATCCAATCCAACCAAATAGTCCGGAGGATTCACAGTCCCAAGACTCAAGTCACTACAAGAAAAAACACTTTTGGCGACCACCTTTTTTTTTTTGTCGCAAATAGTCCACTTTCTGCGACTAAAATTTAACTTTTGGCGACCACAATTTTTTGATCGCAGAAAATCACTTTTTGGCGACCAAAAAAAAAGTTAGTAGTGAAAAGTATACCTATTGGCGACCAAAGGCTTTTTTGGTCGCGGAAGATTACTTTTTGGAGACCAAAAAAAAAGTTGGTCACGGAAAGTATACCCTTTGGCGACCAACAAAAAAAGTTGGTCGCGGAAAGTATACTATTGGCGACCAAATACTTTTTTGGTCGCACAAGATTACCCTTTGGCGACCAAAAAAAAAAAGTTGGTCGTAGAAAGTATACTATTGGCGACCAAAGGCTTTTTTGGTCACGGAAGATCACCTTTTGGCGACCAAAAAAAAAAGTTGGTCACGAAAAGTATACTATTGGCGACCAAAGGCTTTTTTAGTCGCGGAAGATTGAGTGGACTGGGTGCATGGTGACTCCTTGGTCAGGAGTTCAAGTCCTAGGCAGCACAAGAGAATTAATTTTTTTGGGTCAAGGCGCTGACTTTTGGCTAATATGAATTGAACTTTCTGCGACCAAAAAAGTTGGTCGCGAATGGTCACTTTTAGCAACCAAAGGCTATTTTGGTCGCAGAAAACTATCTGTGACGAGGCTTTAGCGACCAACTCGCGACCAACCTATTTTGGTCGCGAAAAGGTTTTAGCGACCAAATATGATACTTTTCGCGACCAAAATGTTGGTCACGGAAAGTGTTTTTTTTTGTAGTGAGTCCGATGGATTCTAATCCCCCTTTTCCAGTCCGTCCAATCAAACAAATAGATTTTCTAATTTGAAAAACACACTTATATTTGACTCAAACAAACAGAAACAAATAATAACTTACAAGAGAAGAAATTATTTTCTCTCAAAATTTCACTCCCTTATTCTTCTCTTACTCGCACACTTACAACTCTGAAATACATAAATTAAATACAGATAAACTTGACAATATAAAAACAAATACAACAATTTCATTCAAACTTATAGTAGCTTGCAGCGATTATTGAACCCATGTTTTCAACTTCATGTTCCAACTTCTAGCTAGGAAGGTGGACAATCAAACATACTTCATAACACTGAATGCATACCATACAATTCTCTCACATTTCCATATTCTACTCCGTAATAGTCTAGGAGTGTGTAGACTGTCTGCACCACTGCAAGGACGAACAAGATAAAGGCTCCAAAAGCAGCGATACCCGACCATGGGTTAGAGAAGTAATCGCGTTTCAACGATGTTAGAAATTTCGGCCACAGACGCCTGCAGTGATTCTCCGCATTGTTGCGGGGTTTGGCAAAATCGAACTTCTTGAATTCAGCATACTTGCAGATATCGTTGAACAGAACCGAGGCCTCTTCACTGGCACCCAAATAATTTTTTATAATTTTATCATTTTCGAGCAATTCGACATCAGCAGCAGAATCGATGAGCGAATCCATAAGAAAGGCATAAGACGTGATGAGACGACGCTTGATGCGAGGGCAACACTGCTCGAAAGCAATGAGGTTTCTCAAGAAGGGCTCTGTGAAGTCGTCAATATATAAAGGTGGGATTTTGAACTCAGCACTATCACACCACCATAGAAGTCCGGAAGGTTCTTTGAAGTTGACGTCGAATTGGTCTTTTCCGGGCACGAATTTGACTCCAGCACGTTTGATGTCCGATGCGCGATGCGAGTAGTGGGAAAATTCTGAACCATCGTCAGGAGGTTCAGATTCTGAATCATGAAGTTTAGATAGGTAGGAACTGTGTAAAAGATGGAGTATATGAAAATAATTATCATTTTCTGGATTTATGGTTGTTCTTTGAATATCATCATTTTTGACGTTCTTTTTGACATTCATTTTGACATTCATCATATTGCCAAAGAATGATAGGACAAACTGGGTAAGGGAAGGGCATGATGACCATGGATGTTCTGGGATATTTTTGATGGTTTTGCTGAACAATTCCTTAAGAATGAAGAAGGGAAGCTGGTTCTCGAGAAGTAGCAAGTCATGTTGGATGCCCGACATGATCATACTGTTGCCCAACAGAGGGTCACCTTGGGTAATTTCGTTTTTTTGATCAGGGTCCACTACTGTTTCCACGAGGTAAGACCTGTTGAGTCACAATATAAATTTGAGTATTGTAATATAAATTTGAGTATCGTTATAATGGTTTGACAATCAATTAGAATGTCTGTAGTAATGGATTTTGAACTTTTTCATTTCATATATGTAGTGGAGATTTTTATTACATATCTAATAGTTATAAAACAGAAATATAAATCTATAATTATTTTAAATTAAAAAAAAAATCATTATATTCATAATTGAATGATATAATAGAATCTCTCCATTATAAATATGCAATGGTGATGATCATAATTCTTATGTAACAGTCTTTCTCATATTTTTTTTAATCATTAACCAATTATATTACTCACACATCATTTAATATAAAAAAAATAAGTGTAGAAAGCAAATTTCAATATCATTTTTCTACAAATTTATTATACTAGTCTAAATAAATTGTGAATCTGACCCTCCTAGTTTTTTTTTTTTTGAACAATTTCAACTCTATTGTACCCGCGAGGCCCCCACTACATGTCATTAATATTTCAAATGAAAAAAAGATACCAGGCAAGACTAGATGAATCAAAATTGAATTAAGAAAAAATTATAAGGATTGTGGTGTAACAAATAATTTATATCAATGGTTTTGTAATTTTTTTTTTTTAAATTTCACTTTAGTTCTT
>JAPPVO010000017.1:44082805-44308862 GCA_030407325.1 Camellia japonica
GAATTGAGACTTGTATATAATTTATGTGTTAAATTTGAATTCATGTCTTGACACCCCCACAAATGAATTCCTAATTCCATTCCTGTATGAGTACATACATGACAAGATATTTAATGATACATTGCCATGAAAGAAAATTATGGTTACATTATTATAGATAAGAGTAATGCAACATCTCTTAATTTTTTTCTTCATACTCCCTCCTAATGATGTGGCTAACAAATTCCCCTCAATAATGTGGTAAATAATATTAATCAATCAACTCTTTTCAAATTATTTATCACATCTTTAAGAGAGAGTTTGAGAGAGAAAAATTGAGGGATGAAGCATTTTTTTTATAGATAAACTTGTCGATAGACATTATAATTTGGAAAAATTACTATTCAAGACGAGTTTTAAAAAATTATTATTAAACAGTGAAAAAATTAATGATTTTAATTATTAATATTTAAAAAAAATATCACTTTTTTATAAAAAAAAAAAAAAAAATTCCTGACACCCCACCGGTGTATAATTTCCCCTTATAATTTATAAAAAAGTTATGAAATTCAACATTGAACTCTATATTTAAATTTTGTATTGATTACACTTCTAATTTTTATACTTTGATTCAAATTTTATTTTGATAATTGTAGTTTGAAATTAAGCAATTGGATTGATACACTTTAAATTTAATTTTAATTTGGTCCTTCCATTAATTGTTTCTTATGTGTACACTTTGGGAGATTAACAAGTGTTCCAAAATCATTAACTTTAATCTCCAACTTGAACGAAACAACTAAACTGAAACTAGATTTAAAATGGATGAATTAAATTGTTCAATTTAAAACTATAGATATCAAAGTGAAATTTGAGTCAAATTATAAGGATTGAAAGTGTGATTTAGCCTTAAATTTTTGAACTTATATTTGTGCTATTCTCCTAAAACACTACAACAAAATGCACATTTTGCGACTAAAATTGGCGACTAAAGAAAATTTAGTCGCCAAAAGTTGTGAAATTGGCGACTAATAATTTTTTTTAGTTAGTAAAAGTAAAATATTTAGCTACTAATTTTTTTTAGACGGCGTATATTGATTATTGGTGACTAAAAAAAATTTAGTCATTAAAAATTCCAGAATTGGTGACAAAAAAAAAAAATTTAGTGTATATTGAGTTTTGGCTAGTAAAAGCATTTAGTCGCCAAATGAAAAGTAAAAAATTAATTTTTTTTTTATCTTTGGCGACCAAAAGTTTGGTCGCCAAAAACTTACTTTCAACGACCAAAAAATATTTTAGTCGCCGTAGTTTGAGTTTTGGCTACTAAAACCATTTAGTCGGCGAATGAAAAATAAAAATTTATTTTTTTATCTTTGGTCGCCAAAAACTTACTTTCAGCAACAAATTTTTTTTTTCATCGCCGTATATTGACTTTTTGGCTACTAAAATTATTTTGTCGCCGAATGGAAATATAAAAAAATATTATTTATCTTTGGCGACCAAAAGTTTGGTCTCCAAAAACTTATTGTCAGCGACCAAAAACTATTTTAGTCGCCAAAACCAAAAAATTTTGGAGCCAAACATTTCAAATTCTGGAGGGATTTTATAAAATGAATTGGCGACTAAAAATATTTAGTCGGTGATGGTGTAATATATATATATATATATTTGGTTCCCAAACAACAGACCAGTGCCTCTGTCTCTTCAGCGTTTCTCTCTACCTCTCTCCCTCTCTCTGCCTCTCCACTGCTCTTCTTCCCTCCCTCTCTCATCGCCGCTCCTCCTCATGGTCACCGACAACTGGAGCACCGATTGCGAGCTCTCTCTTTCTCTCTGTGCAGTTCGCATATTGACCCAAAATCTAGGTTGGTGATTAGGTCTTCTTTTACACCATTTTTTCTGGCTACTGATCGATAGAACCATCACTATTTTTCTTCATTGAAATCATTTCTTGTATATAATCCAAAAGATGAGTGTAGATCTGGTCGCCTCGAATGCCCATGGGAATCTCGACGAGCAGATTGCACAGCTCATCCATTGCAAACCCTTGTCCGAGCCTAAGGTACCTCTCTCTCTCTCTCTCTCTCTCTCTCTCTCTCTCAAAGTCTCCATTTTGAAAGCTCTCTCTTTCTTTCCACTTTCCAAGAAAATTTCCAAAATCATCCTCACACCTCTCTCCGTTTCTTCCTCTTCTAGTCTTCTTTGTTTGTATATATATCCATGTATATATATCCATATATATAAATCAAAACCCATTAAAATCTAATGGCTCGTTGCCCCCCATGAATTGTTGGTTTGGGAAGTTGTTCTGGACTCCCTTCAATCATCACCACCATTGCTCTACTCCTTGCATCTCCGATATCATTTTAGTCGCTTCTGATGACGATTCCGGTAAATCCGCGTCTAACCCCGTTCCCGTCTCTGCCCATAAGGCCGTTGTAGTGAGTACCCATTTCGATTTTTAACTTTCTTTGTATGTTTTTGTTGTGTATTGAATGTGTTTGATATGTGGATTGTGTGGACAAACTTTGAAATGGGTGGTGATGATAAACTCTGAATTTGGATCATTGGTTTTGGTGATTGTTTGATTGATGTACTTTTCGATCCAATTCAACACTAGTTGAAGACTCCTGAACTAATAGAATGAACTGGGTCAATTCTACTTAAGGTGCCACCTGATTGCTAATATTCTTATACTCCAATGTCCTATAAAGTCAGCCAATTCACCTTTGGTCCTACCATATCCCTCAAATTGAACATTGTTTCTATTGCCCCAAATAATTCACACAATAGTAGCAACTAACTCAACCACAACCTTGTTCGAACTGGTCATATATTCCATGACCCATTTTTGTGTAGTGTGTGTAGCTTTTGCACTTCAACTCTAGTATAAAATTGTTTTTCAATTTTTTTTTTTTTAATAACCCAGTAAGTTGTGTGTCCAAAGATGCTGCTCTGCTTTCAAGGAAAATGATAGTATTGTGCAAGCCTCGTTGCCTATTTATTTATTTTTTGGATGCGTATGAGAATAAACAATCAAAAGTTAATTGTAGTGTTAGCCTGGTTCTTCCGTTGAATGACAAAAAAAGAAGAAGAAGAAGAAGAAATTGAACTCTAGTTTGACAAATAATGCAAGTAGAAGAAAGAATTGTACCTTACTGCTACTCTTAAGTTAAATTTTGCAATTTAATCGGTAATGGGTTCTGGAGATTGGTTTAAGAAGAACCATAAAAAATAAGACTGTTATAGCACTCATTGTTGCCTCTACTACATTGGGTGCAATCATATTGTCTTTAACATGTTTGTGGATTTACCAAAGAAAGAACTCACTCAAATCCCACAACAAAAATCCATATAACTCAAGTAATTAATTCATTTCCAGCAATACCCATTTCATTTTTCATCCATCTAATTTGTGGGTCTCAGTCAAATTTACATCGAACACTTTGTATTGTAATGTTTTGAAGATTCCTTAAAAGGGTTTTCATTACCTCCCCTTATTGGTCGTAAATACAATTCCTCGAGGATGAGTTGTAACGAAAGAGCTGTATCTTTGATGGATTACAAATCACTCGAAACCGCTACGAAATTTTTTCAAGAAAGTAATATTTTGAGGAAGGGTGGTTTTGGTTGTGTTTACAAGGCCCGGTTTGTTAGGAATCTGGGATCCCACCCAAGACCTTCCAGCAATCATACCAAGCAGAAAAACACACCCACACCCAAGGAAACACAATATTTAACGTGGTTCGACCTCAATGCCTACGTCCACGGGAGAGTAACCGGTTATCACTATAACAATGGAGATACTACAGAAAGACTACAATAGAGGAGGAGCTCACACTATTCTCACTTACCCACTCACCCGTCTCCCTCTCTCACATCGAGAGAGACGGTCTCTCTGCCTCACATCTCTTCTTCTTTGGTTTGTTCTCTCTCTCTCTCTCTCAACCTCTCCTCCTCACCTCAATTTATACACAATTGAGGGAGTGCCTCATTGGTCACCACTTACCCCTTCCACTAGCTCCATCCACTAGCTAGTGGGGTAGGTGGAGTGGGAGAACCACCTTCAAGGTGGGTTGGTGCTTGTAACGGGTTGATAACCTAGAAATCACCCCCTCAACCCATGTGAGGTAATCCACAATAGCACACACTGCTGCTAATCTTGTCACGCCCAAATTTCAATATAGTCTGTATCTCCTCACTGAGACGTTTGCATCCCCTGAAGCTAGAGATAATACACCAGAGATACAAGAGAATGAGGGAATCCTACATCCTTAACTCAACTCACACCACTCTCTGATTTGGAGAGAGCCTCTGCTCCTATCTCCTACAAATCTCTTGCACGCTTCTTATCTCCGATGTCTGTGCTTGAACTTGCACAACCAAGATATCTGACACCCCCTGATTAGATGTCCTGCACCCCCTGCCAAGGATGTCCTTGACTGACATGCATCACTTCGCACGACCAGTCATTGGAGCAATAGAAAACTCGTCGTTTGTTCCATCAATGTCCTCGATTTTCTTTGCTCGAAGCTTTTCCTCTGAACTATTAGTCTTTGCCCTCTGCATTTCTTAACAACCTCCTAGCGTTTCCACATATGCTCGTTGTCTGTGTTTTTGTAATCCCTAATTTATTGTCTAGTAGATTGATGGTTGACAGTAGCTCCATCTGTCAAAGCATCGTCAGCTATGCAATTTCTAGCATAGTGCTCGCACCCATGGCTTTTGGTCTCCCTGCACTGAGCTCGCTTGAGAGATCCGCATCAACTCTATCCTCCACTACCATGGAAATAAAGAAACTACCATAGAGAAAAGAGACTTTCCACTCCTTGGCGCGCACTCTTGTGTTTTATCCGTCCAAATTTCTCTGTTTGGAAGTTCCTGTGAACTTTCAACAACCCGTTGCAACACACTCTTGTTGCGCCTCTGTACGATACTCTAGCGTACCCTTGCACTGCTGCACATCTACATTTGTGCTTTGTGCTTAGTATGCTCCTCTACAACTATTGTTCTACACGTCCACATACCACCAGTACCTACGCGTATATAGTAGCTTCAACAACCACAGCATTTCCTTGAGCCTCTACTTGTTGCCAAATCATCTGTCCGTCGATGAATGGACTTTTGATTGAACCAGATCTTCTGATCAACTCCGGAGATAATCATCTCTGCAATCCTCTAATCACCCCTGACCAATTCTGATCTCCCTTGATTTGTCATTTGATCAAGCCTGATCTCCTTTGGTCTTCAATGATCTATCTCGATTTGTATCTGATTGTCCAATCTGGTCAGAATCTGCCCATTCTAACCTCTTCAGTGAATCTGCAGCATTTCATAATATCCGGCAACCTTCCTTCGACTATTGAAGATGACAAACTCCCATGTTTTGACAATCTTTAAAAATCGTTCAGAATTTCACTATTCTGACCTCGCGGTTGCGTCCGGAACGGTCCATTTAGCTAGGACCAACCTTCACTGTACTTCCAGGGACCTCACTGAAAAACATCCCCGAAACCTGGGGCAAAATTGTAAATTTCCCAAACAACAAGGGCCAAACTGTAATTTCACAAACTACAGGGGCCAAAATGAAAATTTCTAGAAATTTAGGGACCATATTGTAATTTTTAAAAACTTTAAGGACCAGATTGCAATTTACCAAACTTACAAGGGCCAATATGCAATTTTTTGAAACTTCTGGGCCATTCTACAATTTCCAGAAACTCAGGGAATATTCTGTTAACTGAAAAGAATATTCCGTCCAACACCACTTACGCCATCTGCCACATGTCATAGCTGACGTCACTACCGCGTCACGCTGATGTCACTACTCCGATGACGTCATCCACTGCGTCATCCTTTACCTCCAAAAAAAAAATATGTTCAAGATGCACCCGGGGGTTTCGCACCCACGACCAAGGACACAAACCACAACAACTTCTCCACCGTGCCAACACCACTCGTGTTTGATATCTCTCAAATTATATTTAAACATTTTGGCTTTGGTAAACCGTAGTTTTCTTCAACCTCTCTCTACGCGTGTAGCACGTGTCTAAAAGTGGTTCTCACTCGCCATTTTCAGAGGGCGCGTGAGGTCCACCCCAATCTCCGTTTGGGCTCTTCTTTCTAGGTCTGGATTCCTTTCGTCAAGACCTTTCTCTTAGTGTGACGCCCTCATAATTTAACCCAATAAATATAAAACATTGACATGCATTATTAAAAGAAAGCATTGTATTATTTCAATCATCAGAGTATTACGAAATAAAACATCATAATAAATGCCCTACGGGCTTACATCTTGCCAAGCCAACACTTGGACACAATTAAATGAGTTCTAACTCAAATACAAATAAAGCCCTAGGCTTGAATGTTGACATATAATTCAAATAAAACAACTAAGTAAAACAAGTCTTCGAGTCCAAATCCTCACAAACTAAGCCCTTGGAGGTAGTGAACCACTTGAACCTGAAAATAATGTTCCCATATAGGGTGAGCCACAGCCCAGTAGAGACATACTAAACCAAATATAAGCATTGAATAAAGCAATAGCATTTAATAGATGGTTAACACAAAATGTCTTTTACACTTTCCGTTATCTATTCAACTTTCCATTATTACCAACATGGCTCAGAACCTGGCCCAACTACAACAGTGAACTATAAATCATATTCACGTGCTTCCAATATCAACGAAACAAATGAGTCACAGGCTCATATCAAACACTTCCATACTTCCAATATGATACACATTTTAGTGTTGTATCAATAACATGCAAATACACTTCAATATCAATAAGCACACATAATAGTGATGCTAATGGAGTCCATCCCCTATCTCCTCCCAAACAAAATCCGGTTTAGAGGTCCATCCCCTATCTTCCCCTAAACCGTGGAGTACATCCCCTATCTCCTCCCACACAATATGCAAATCCATGCTCAATCAATACACGTATTGTTCTGTATTAATTCAATAGTCAAACAATGACTTAACCAATATGATTAGTTCCAGTTATCCCTAATCCACATGCAATGTCTACAACAATCATGACTATCCTCCACCGATAGCCCAAACAGTTATTTCTAGACTGGAAATAAACAAATCAACAATTCAATAGGCGAATGATTTAAATAAATCAACTACCCCATTTAATCAATATATTCCTCAATCTCATGAATTCAACTAATTTCCCCAATTTTCCTTAAATTAAACATACAATTCAATTTAATAAAACAACTAGGGTTTTTCCCAAAATTACCAAACTACCCCAACATATTAAATTGCTAAAACTTAGAACAAAACGTATACATTGGAGTAGGAAATCCCTACCTCGAAGAAATAACCCAAAAGAGAAGACGAAGATGATGACCCAAACTCCAAAGTGCTCAAACACCCAAATTGTTCAGATTAAACTGAAGCCCTCGACCCACTCTAACTTTTTAATAAAGGATCTAGGGTAGAAACACCCTAAAACTAGATGAAACCTAGGGTAGAAGGTGTGTAGGGAGAGAGAAGAGTCGGACCTAGGGTTTGGAAACAAAAAGAGATAGAAAAACTGATTAAAAACCCGCTGCTGCCTATTTAAACTGAACAGGCTCGCTCGAGCGAAGACTTGGTCGCTCGAGCGACCAGACACAAAAACCCACGCTCGAGCGAAGAAAAGCTCGCTCGAGCCAAAAACTCGATGCTTCAGGTCTGCAACCCAGAAGCTCGCTCGAGCGAAGAACTGCTCGCTCGAGCGAAGAACTCGAATTCATACACGTCGCTCGCTCGAGCGAAGAAAAGCTCGCTCGAGCCAAGAAACACATCTCTCAAGTCCTAAGCCCAGACGCAGACTCTCGCTCGAGCGACCAAACCCTGGCTCGAGCGAAGAACAAAAACAACAGCTCGCTCGAGCGACCAACTCCTCGCTCGAGCGAAGGTCCAAAAATCTGGACAACAACACTTGGTTTCCAACCCAACCAACCTGTAACAAACCTGCCCAACACAACCCATAACTCAAAATAGGGAATTAAAGGACAACAACAACAACAAAATAACAACTGAATCTACGGAATAAAAGTCCGGGTACAACAACTAAATGGGAAAAGACCGGGGTCGCTATACTTAGTATGCTCAAAACTCGATTTTGGGCAACTTGATTTCTGGGTCATTTTGGAAAAATACACTGTTTCTCCTCCACCTCGCTCTGATACCACTTGTTAGGGATCTGGGATCCCGCCCAAGACCTTCCAGCAATCATACCAAGCAGAAAAACACACCCATACCCAAGGAGACACAATATTTAACGTGGTTCGGCCTTAATGCCTACGTCCACGGGACAGTAACCGGTTATCACTATAACAATGGAGATATTAAAAAAAGATTACAATAGAGGAGGAGCTCACACTATCCTCACTCACCCACTCACCTGTCTCCCTCTCTCACACCGAGAGAGACGATCTCTCTGCCTTACATCTCTTCTTCTTTGGTTTGTTCTCTCTCTCTTTCTCAATCCCTCCTTCTCACCTCAATTTATACACAATTGAGGGAGTGCCTCATTAGTCACCACCTACCCCTTCCACTAGCTCCATCCACTAGGTAGTGGGGTAGGTGGAGTGGGAGAACAACCTTCAAGGTGGGTTGGTGCTTGTAATGGGTTAACAGCCTACACAGTTGGACGGCAATGTTGATGTCGCCTTGAAGAGACTAGATGGTGGAAGTCAGGATTCCATAAAAGAATTTAAGGTACCATTTGTCATTAAAATTGTGTTTTTGTTTTCAAGGCTTAGATGTTTGTAATTGTAACACACAAAAAAAAAAAAAAAAAATTGTTCTTGAATTTTCATTTGGAATTGCAGACTGAAGTGGATTTATTGAGTAAAATTCAGCATCCAAATGTAACTTCTCTCTTAGGTTATAGCATTCATCGTGAAACAAGGCTTCTTGTTTACGAATTGATGTAGAATGGTCCTTGGAAACTCAATTACGTGGTAATTTTATTTTTATTTTTATTTTTATTTATTTATTTAGTTTTTTGCTTCTTTAGATAGAGTTTAATTCTAAAAGTGATTTTTTTTTTTTTTTGTTTTTTGCTGCTTTTAATTTAATTGCTTTCAGGACCTGCCCATGGATCAGCTTTAAATTGGCATCTTCGGATGAAAATCACTCTTGACACAGCAAGGTGAGTTTGTGAAATCCACTAGGGTTAATTTTTAGTTTATATTATACTACTATAAGAGTCTTAACAGTGAATTATAACGATCAATGCTTTTAGAGTCTTATTTTTCCCTTTCCCTTTCTCTTTTCCTTTCAAGTTTAAAAATAAGGATTGATTTATATATGAACGTCATTGTGTCTTTTTTCACTCTTCAAGAAGCTCTGGATATTGTTCATGTTAAGTCTACATCAAAAGGAATTTGGGGTGCTCTTTTTTTTTTTTTTTTTAATTTTTATTGATACCTTTACAATATTGGTCTGCCATATGTTCAAAAGAGTAGAAATTTATTAGCTATCTTTGGAAATTTGCATGTGAGGTGCATTCTTCTTACTCCTGCCATCAATGCTTTATTTTTATGTGTTTGTGTGTAAATATATCAAACCCATAGTTGATATAATGGAAGCAACAGTATTAATTAGGCTGCATGATTATATTCTTACATGCAGCATAATTATTGCATTGAAGCACGTAGCTATTTTAACATTGATTGTTATAATTTGAAATGTCAATTTTATTACATAAGTGCTAATAGTTATCTTTTTATTTTTATTTTTACTTTTACAGATTAATTTTGCGGGGGCTATTGTGGATATTTATTTTTGTGTACGAAGAGCATTTTTATTTTTGTACAATCCTCTGTTTTGGAAATTCAGTGTTTTTGTATATAATATTTAATTTAGATGGATTATACTTGGTTGGTATGGATTTATATGATATTTGGAATAAGATGTTACAAGTTAAGGTTTTTGGATACTTGATAATGAAATGGGTATTATTGATAATGGATTTAGATTATAATTGATAGATGTATTATTCTGTATATGTACAGGTTACAGGTTGCATTGATAATGAAATATATATAATTTAGAAATTAATGAAAAATATTCAATTTGTGCATTTTAAAAAAATAATAATAAATAGAGCTTTTGGCGACTAAATATTTAGTAGCCAAAAAATAAAAAGGGAACTTATTGGCGATTAAACAATTAGTAGCCAAAAAAAAAAAAAAAACAATGAAAGTTTTGGGTGACTAAAAAATTAGTAGCTAAAAAGGAGCACCATGATTTTAGTTACTAAAAAATTGAGCGCCAAACAGGAGTTTCACGTTTTTAGCGACTAAAAAATTGGTAGCTAAAAAGAGTGCCATGTTTTTAGTAACTAAAAAATTGGTGGCTAAAAAACTAAAGATGAAAAATATTTTTTTTGGCGACTAAATATTTTCTTTTGGGCAAGCAAATTTTTAGTCTCCAATTGGTGACTTTCGGCGACTAAAAAAAATTAGTCGCTAATTTTTTTGCCGCCAGTTAGTCGACGACCAAACGGGCGACCAAGAATTTTAGTTGGCAAAAATCTTTGGCGACTAAAAAAATGACTTTTGGCAACTAAAAATTTAGTCGCCAAAAGTGTAATTTGTTGTAGTGAAAGTTATATTTGAATAAATTTTTCTTATATTTGAGCTTCTTTTATTATTATTATTATTTTTAAATTGTATTTGGATAAGCTGATATAATTATTTCTTATATCAGTTTCACATCGATTGAGTTGCATTTCTATATGATTTTTCATATTTGTACACTTGCAATGCCAGTAAAATTAATAATTTATATTTATATTTATTGTTATTATTGTTTTACTTTTCATGAAAGAACTATAGAGGTGTGAGCTTTATGTGAAGTCTAGTCCTTTTCGCTCAACCACCACAAATTTTTTATTACCTTGATAAACCTGAGTCCTCCCTAGACGTAGCTACAGGGAGTCGAAATTTGTTCACATAAGTAATAATAGTACACATTAATTCATTGGTTGAACTAATGAGATAGTCGAAAAAACCTTGTATCTCTTTAGTTTGATTTTTTAAAAAACTATTTTTAAATGAGTTTTCATTTATTTTTAATAAATTTTCTTTATATTTCACTAATTCTTTGTACTTTTTAGATGTATCTAATTAAGATGCATCTAAAAATAAAGTAAATTGGCTAAAATATTTTAAAAAATAAACGAAAATTCGAACAAAAATCTTTGTGTATTTTTGTTGGGTTTCGTTGGTTTTTAGTGAATTTTGTTTTTCATATTTTAGTTAATTTTTTTGATATGTTTCTACAAAATAAACAAATTTGACTAAAATATGAACAAATTTTAATAAAAACAAATGAAAATTCGTTTAAAAATAATTTCTGTGAATTGTAGCCAAACAAATACTTTGGGAGGCTTGGGAAGGAGTAGAGTTATTAGATTTTATTTTATTTTTGTGAATATATTGAAAATTGATTTGTTGGGGAATTTTCAAAATACGTTACAAAATTTATTATTTAGTTTTTTGGTGTTTTCCAAACCTTCATTGTTTTTCTTTGGAAAGCTTGAAATAAGTTTGGAGACTTTGTCCCACATCGGAAAGAGAGGAAAACATGGAGCACTTAATAAAGTCCTACATGGAATATTCCTTTGAATATGGAATTGTGGGATGAATGCTAGTGTGCATACACTCACATCGCAATGATGCACCATCTGCACACGCACGCGGCGTGGGTCGTGTGGCGTTTGATAGCACACTTTGCACAGACGCATTGGTGCAAGGCGTCATGAGGGCGCTTTCTTATTTTCATCGAACAGATTGGAGTGATGACATGGATCCAACGTGGCATGGGTGACGTGGAATACAATTAGCTCCACGTGGCGTCCATTGGCAATGAGTCAACCAACCGATCAAATGGTTGCATGTCCAGTTTGATCATAGTCGTTGATTGGAGATGCGCGCAATTGTACAGATGAGATGACACCTGATCGTGATCAGGTGTGATCAGTCAAGTCATCTATTCGGTGTGAGAATGATCTGCACCACAAATCGTCGATCCAACAGTCATATCAGATCGGATACGATCAATGGACATGACCATTCGATGAGTCAACCATATTAGTCTGTAAATCACTAATGAAATTAGTGACAATTAGGAAAATATGGGAAGACCACAGCACAAAACATAAACAAAGAATTAGAAACATTAGTCCATACCCAATCTTAGGTAACCAAAACTAGCAGATTAAAATGAAAATTGTACTAGAAAAATCAAAAATTTCTACCAGCAATTTCATCGACCTATCCCTTTCTTTAATCTGCGTAGTTTTGTAATCCTTACAGATTCAATAGTCCTCATGAAATCACCAATTGAAATCTCCGTAACAGATGCATAAGATGTCGCCCACAAGGGCCATTACATAAACTTTTACTGAAATTTATGGTTAAATCTAAGTTTGTCCATTAGAATCGTATCAAAATAAATCTTTTACTCAAATTTCAGTAAAAGTTTGAGCAAGAGCTCGAGATCAACCATTGTAGTTGGCCTGTATCGTCAATGTAATAGTAACACGACACTTTTCATTTCTTTGAATATGTAGTACTCCGCACGATGGTGAATGAAACGGAAGCTAACAAGAAGGTTAAAGCCAAGAAAACATGTGATGAATGGATAATTTTGATTAATAACAAGTTGGCTGAAGTGAAAAGGCCGTTGAAATTGAGTATCTATAAAGTTTCGAATAAACTTGTAAATCTCAAGGAAGAAGCCTATACACCTAGTATTTTCTCTATAGGACCTTTTCATTGTCAGAACAAGGAGTTGCTAGCTTTTGAAGAGCACAAACAGCGATACATGCTACATCTTTTTATGAGAACATCTGAAGCTACACTATCTACCCTTAAAGAGTGTGCCACTGCCATACTAGATTTGGAAGGAGAAGTTCGAAGAAGTTATTCAGAATATATAGAGTTCGACACGCAAGAGCTAGCGCTAGTTGATGGCTGCTTCATATTCGAACTCTTTTTGAGACACTTGGATATGGAGAAGTATACGGATAAAGTTGAGGAGGACCCATTATCAACAATGCTTCGACTATTGCAACTCTTTAACATGATTTGGCACTACTTGAGAACCAAAATCCCTTTCCTGTTCTGCAGATGCTTTTTGACATTATAAAAAGCATATGCCATAGCCATTACCATACTCATTTACTACAACGAATAGCTTGGTCAATTTAGCATTACTCTTTTTAAAATCGGCTTTGGGTTTGACTATGAGCAACAAAGCAATTGAAAGTAAATCCAAGAACTTAACTGGTGACCATTTACATGATATCTTGCACAATTTTTATGTCCCCCCCCTTCCAAATTTAATAAAAGCCAACATGGCAAGCAAAGAAGTGAATCCATAAAGTGTTCTGGTGCTGCACGACTTTTGAAGGCAGGAATTCGACTTCATGTTGACACCAGTTCAGAAAATTTACTAGACACAAAGTTTAAAAAAGGAGTTGTAACAATGCCACCATTACACATATAGAAATCTATCACAGAATCAATCTTTCGAAATTTGATTGTTTTTGAGCAGTGTAGCATTGGCACCTCACATTACATTGCATCATATGCGTTGCTTATGAAACGTCTCCTCAGTTCCTCACATGATGTAGAAATTCTCCGAATAAAAAAGATCATAATAAATTATTTGAGTGATGATGACATTGGCAATGGCGGTGATGAAGTGGTTACAACTCTCTTAAAATCTATGTGCGATGGAGTTGTTTTAAACGAATTTTGTTTTTCCTGGTTGTGTGAAGAGGTTAATGACTACCCCAAGGCTTGTTTGGACTTGCGCAGACTTAAGGCAAGAGTGATGGTCATATGTCCTGGATATATGCTAGTGTTGGGAGCTAAACATTTGGTCACTCCATGGACCACATTGTCAGTCATTGCTGCAGGCCTGGTTCTCGGCTTCATTGCAATGCAAACCTATTATTTTGCCATAACTTATTATTATCAAGGGTAATGTTAGAGATACCAAATTTTTTACTAAATAAATGACCAAATGTCTCACATAGGTGTGGGGCCCATATTTTGTGGACTCCACACCCATATGAGACATTTAGTTATTTATTTGGAAAAAAATTTAGGACCTATAGCATTTTCCTATCATCAATACTAAGTTCTTCTACTTCATACATGGTAGAGGTGACTTTGACCGCCAATAATGATAAGATTACCATCTCTTTTTTTCATGTTTTGTTTACTACGTGGCTACGTTTATACTAGTTGAATGTTAATGATATCCATGCTGGACTCATTATATTCAACTAGCGTAATTGTAATATTTAGGTTGTATTTGGTTTATGGATTTTTTTAAAAAAAAAATTGAAAAGAGAAATAAAAAAGACGTAAGAAATTTAGTGGAATGTAGGTATATTTTATTTATATTTCACCTATCTTTTTCTTCTTTCTTTTCAAATATCCCACTAAATTCATGAACTAAACACATCCTTAATAAACAAAAATACCAAAAAAAGATACGATCATGTTAGCATTATTGTTTTGACCAAGGATCGATTTGATAAGCTGCAATTTAATTTCTTTGAAATATGTTTTCAATTGTTTTAATCAACAATGTGGTTCGTATTTTTTATGCTTTTTTAGAAGTGTACTTTTCACTACTTGGACTTTGTAAGGTGTGTTGAAAGTATTCAATAATTTAATAAGATTCTTACATAAAATATTTTTCTTGATGATGCATGTGTGTATGGATGAATAAATTCGAGAAGAGGGCTTTCATCATGGGCGAAGCTACAGCTTTTGTAGTGGCAATTGACACCACTGGAATTTCAAAACTGTAAATTGTTTAAAGTATAGGGGGATTTACATGTAGGTCTTAATAGGTGAGATTATTATCTAATAGGCCCTATTATAATTAATGGCATTTTTCATCAAACACTATTAAAAAACAGCACTAACTGTTAATTTTCAACGACAGTTTGAAAATTTAGTTACAAAAAATGTCACTAATTATAAGTTTTAAAGGCAGCTTAAAAAAATCGTCACAAAAAAGTCACTAATTTTTAACTTTTAGCGACACTTTGAAAAATTTGTCACAGAAAAGCGTCATTAATTGTAAGTTTTAGCGGCAATTTATAAAAATTGTGACAAAAAAAGTTACTAATTGTTAATTTTTAGCGACGTGTAAAAAATGGTCCCAAAAATTATTTTTAGCGACAATTTTACTAAGACTTATTTTTAATAGGACTTGATGAGAATTAAGTCAAATTATTAAGACTTATTGATAGTTTATCCTAAAGTTATATGTGGAATGTTATTCAAAAGTTTTGGATTTTAAAATATTGAACCCAGTAAACTTAGGAAACAAAATATTACATTTGGAGTTTACAAATTGATTTAGTATAGTTAAAAATAATAATTAGGCTTCATGTCATAAAGGATCCGATCGGCTTTGTTACGTGTTGGTTGTTGACTACCTAACACACAAACCTTTCTCCTTTACCTGGGCTTGTGACCGGCGGAGTTGTTATGCAACCCCGGCGGAGTTTGAAGTAGTGCGTGCACTTAAGAAGATGAAATTGAATAAGGTTTTAGGACCCGATGATATACCTATTGAAGCATAGAAATGTTTAACTACGTTATTTAGTAAGATTTGTTAACTAGGAAAATGCTAGAGGAGTGGGGGAATAGTATTTTAGTGCCAATATATAAGAATAAAGAAGATGTCCAGAATGGCAACAACTATAGAGGAGTCAAGTTAATATGTCACACAACGAAGTGTGGGAGAGAGTGATGGAACATCGATTACGAAATATAACAGAGGTGTCAAAGAATCAATTTGGGTTTATGCCTGATAGGTCAACAATGGAAGCGATCCATTTTTTTAGGAAAGTAATAGAACAGTATAGAGAAAAGAAAAGAGACATTCATATGGTTTTTATCGATCTTAAGAAAGCCTATGATAGAGTGTATCAGGATATAATTTGGTAGGCGTTAGAGAAGAAATGGGTGACAAAAGGTTACATTGATGTGATTAGGGATATGTATGAAGGTGTGGTGACCACTATTAGATCGTCTGCAAGAGAGACGAGTGAATTGCCAATTACTATAGGGTTACACCAAAGATCAACCTTAAATCCTTATCTTTTTACTTTAGGTATGAATGAGTTGACGCACAACCTTAAGCTATTATGTTTTTGCTTTAGTTATGGATGAGTTGACGCGTAATATTCAAGATGATGCGCCATGGTGTATGCTTTTTGCATGTGTTAGTGGATGAGACTAGAGGAGTTAACACTAAGTTGGAGATTTGGAGAAAATCACTTGAAGCTAAAGGATTTAGGATAAGTAGAACTAAGACAGAGTATATAGAGTGTAATTTTAGTAAAAGTCACAATGGAAGCAGAGAAGAAGTGAAGATTGAGAACCAAGAACTATTTAAGAGTGAATATTTTCGTTATTTAGGATCAATTATATTAACGACTGGAGAGATTGGAGTGGATGTGGTTCACAGAATTAAGGTGAGGTGGCTTAAGTAAAGGAGTGCGTCAGAAGTACTGTGTGATAAACATGTGCCCATTAGACTAAAAGGGAAGTTCTATAGAACAACTATTAGACCAGCGATGTTATATGTGACAGAATGTTGAGCAACTAAGAAACATGTAAATAAGATGAGTGTTACTAAGATGAGGATGCTAAGGTAGATGTGTGGCAAGACTAGAAAAGACAGAGTTAGGAATGAGTATATTCGAGAATGGGTAGGAGTAGTACCGATAGAAGATAAGTTGAGAGAGAATAGATTGAAATGGTTTGATCATATACAACGGAGAACAACAGAGGCAGTAGTGAAGAGATGCGACATAATGACGGTAGATGGTAGTGTTAGGGAAAGGGGTAGACCTAGATTGATGTGAACTAGTGTAGTAAATAAAGATTTGAATCTCCTTAATTTGACTAACGAAATGGCTTTGGGTAGAGTCGAGTGAAGAAGAATGATTCATGCAGCTGACCCCATTTGATGAGACTTAAGGCTTGGTTTAGTTTGGTTTGGTTGAATTGTTTTCAGTTTGACTGATTTGCTGGTTTAACCACAATCTTAGCGGTTTTATCAAAATATATTAGTTAGATTTGTTTGAATAAAAAAAAAACTAAAAATTGACCTAATTAAAGATTAAATGACTGTTATTGTTTGATTCGAAATAAACTTCCTACCTGAACAATTGTTAATTTTTATTTTATACAATCTCATATCGGGAAAAGAATGAAAAAGTGAGTTGTTTCATTTATATAACGTAAACCTATGTTCACATTTAATATTCTAGTGTTGTGCATGTTTTAGTTAAAGACAGTTTAAATTTTAAAATAAAATATAATTTAAAATTTTAATTAGTTAATTTTTGTGTAAACTGGTTGGTCTTTTGACCTATTTTATCTATGTATATATTGTTTTATTTCTAAAAGGTGTGTTTAATTTTTATGACAAACTTTAACATAGAATATAAACTAAAACTAAAAAATTTATAAAATGAAATTTTTTTTTATTTTATCATAAATATAATTTTTTTATTTTATTTTATTTTTTTCATCTTTACCAATTAAATTATGACATTTATTTCTTCTTGTCAACTTATAATATACAATTAATGACATAACAACTACAATAATACATGTATTCTAATAAAATGGTTAAAGTTTAATTCATTCTTAATTATTTTTCTATACTTTTTAAATAAATTTTATGTTGTTTTTTAATTTTAAAATTAATTTTAATTAGTTATTTACCGTGCGGCGCATAGGTACAAATAGTATTCAACAAGGTTGTTTATTAGTGAGAAAAGAGAAGAAGAAATTAACTAATGGGACTTCTCAAATTTTTTCCTTCAATTTTTTTTGGGCTCACAAAGGGTGTCTAGGGTTTTGCTCCAATTAATCTCTAGTTTGTTAAAAATGAAATCCTACATGGGATCGTGAATCAAATCATTGAATCGGACCGAGAATTATAAAAGGGAAAATTATTTGTAAGTCCTATTTGAGAGACTTATGCTACATGTGGTCCTACAAAAAAAAACTTATATTCCCATAAGTTCTGTGGAAAGCTTGTTGACACATTTACCCTCAATATTATTTGTTAACATAATAAATAATGGCAAGAGCATATATAGGAAATTGAATGTTACCATAAATTGTAATCCTATCTATATGTATGTGAATTTGAATTTCAAAATTCACATTATGTTTGGTGATTACAACTTTGATCAAGCTATTTTTTAGGAAACAAAATATATGAGATATGTTTTGTCTCATTAGGCTAATGAAAAGGGAAGCTTCATTACCAAAAAATTGGAAGGCCACCATCGAGAGAAAAATGACAGTTCGATTTGACAGCAAGGTACGATGGAACAGTGGGCTCTGCATTGCGTCTTCGGTGAAACAACGTTGACTGATGGCCCCGAAACGTAAGTGTGACTTTTTCCCCGTTTTGCAATGTTGATTCATTTGATTTTGGTTAGCAACCCATAACTAGGATTTATGCGAATATGGGATTATTGACATATACAGGTTCTATTGGTCAAAAGTTAAGTTGTAACGTGAGATGTATATTTTGTGGGTTTTATGACTATTACAAGTTTTGATAGTTTTGAGTTTGAAGTTGCTAATATGTATGTGTCGGTTGTTGATTTGGTGTGTGTTGTGAGTTTTTTGTTTGGAAGTTTGGATGGTGGTTATGTGGGTTGTCAATTTCTCTTCATTTGTGTGTGATTTGTTGATGTGGTCTCGAATAAGGGGTTTATTTTGTGATGTTTACGTTTGAATGGAGCTTTGTAACATCGTAGGTATGACGTGGTTATTTCTTACCTACACAAATGATGGTGTTTGATTGTATGTTTTTTGGTGGTCCACGTTATGCTACGATGTCGTTGGTATCAGAGCTACCGGGTTTGAATACTTGGAGCTCGTGGGAAGTGGTAGTTTAACCACAATGGGTTCATTTAGCATGCTTAGGAAGTGTTATGCATTTTGTAACTATGTGATAACATGCTTATGTGACTAAATGGGTATGGGATTGGACTTTTGGGATGTTGTTTCAGCTTGTTAAATTCCTTGAGGTCTTATTAGAAGGGTACTTGATCAATACTCATTCTACTAAGAATTCTTGGTTTTCATGGGACGAATCTCATCATAAAAGTATAATCCGTATGTGTTTACATGACTAAGTGCTTATGTGGAGTGAAATTGAATTGTGTATATGGTAGAGAAATATATAGAATTATTGTAGTCGAACGTGTGAGTCAAGTTACGAGCACATATGAGTTAATTTGCTAAATTATTTCTCTTGTGTCCTTTATTAGGATATCAGGAAGGGGTCAAGTCAATGGTGGTAGAGGCAGAAGGCGTGGTAGGGCTTGTCGAGGTGTGCATGAGGTACCGGTCCATAGGGTTCCGGTGCAAGAAGAAGAGTTCGACCAAGCTAATATGGCCGAGCAAGCAGGCCAAGCTAATGTGGCTGAGCAGGTGGACAAGCAGGTCAAACTGCAATGGGGCCCTAGCTTGAGAAATGGCGGGGGCTTTGAGGGAGTCTATGAACTTGTTGAGGGCGGAGAATCAAGCCCAAGAGAACACCGTGGAGTCAAGGACAAGTTTCCTTACTAGAGAGTTTTTATGGACCAAACCAGATAAATTCCATGGTGGCCCCGAGCCCAAGAAAACGGATGAGTGGCTCGAACAAACTGTGAAGACGTTCGAGATGCTTCATATAGATGATAGCAAGTTGAGGGTGACTTTAGCGAGTTACTACCTTAAAGGGGATGCGGATCAATGGTGGAAGTATGCCAAGGGTAGGGTGGAGCCATCATGGGAAGCCTTTGTGGTTGCTTTCCAAGATAAGTATTTACCTCCTGCTACTGGGGAGAGATTGAGGCAAGAGTTCAAAGACCTCAAACAACTCGACATGACCGTGGCTGAGTTTGAGGCAGTCTTCTCTAATTTATCTAGGTTTGCACCAGAGTTGGTGGCAACGAAAGAGCGCTGTTGCATTGAATTCGAGAAAAAGTTGAAAACCAAAATTTTCTTTAAGATTGTTGGGAACATGATTCGGAACTATGACCGCCTTGTAGAGTTGGCGGCGTACGTTGAGATTTCCGTACAAGCCGAGGAGGAGAGGCTTCGGAGTTCGAGGCCTAGGGGTCAAGAGTCTCAAGGAGGCTATAGGCAGAATAAGAAGAGCAGGGGTACTTTTTCATTCCAGCCACAACCACAACAGTCAAAATCCACTTTTCCTTTGCCTAGTGCGGTTCCAGGAAAAAGTATATCTAGTGGCTTCACGTGTTTCAAGTGTGGCCAGCCGGGCCACAAAGCCTTTTCGTGCCCACAGAAGGGTGGAAGATAGTTGATGTTGCCACAACCACCACCTAACCGATCTTAGAGTCAATCTCAGTCTCAACATGGAGGCCAGGGATTTAATTGTTATCAGTGTGGCCAGCCGAGGCATATGAAGAGAACTTGCCCTCAGTTGGGAGGCGCATTTGGCGCATCAGGGTCAAAGCAGACTCAGAGCCACCAGCAGGCTCATTCAGCTAAGGCTTCACAAGCTAATCAAGGAGCCACTTCGGCTCAGTCGGTACAACAGGCCTATGCTCCGAGAGGGGGGCAAGTTAATCAGGGGCCACAGGGGCGCGTGTATGCTGTTACCATGCCAGAGCAGTTGCCAGAATCCTTAGTTGTGAGAGGTATTTTTGTTGTGTGTAATTCTTTGGCTAATGTACTGATAGACACGGGTGTGTCTCATTCATTTATATCTACTACATTTGCTTTTGCATTGGGGTTAGAGATAGCACAGTTAATGCCTCCACTCAGAGTAAAGTCACCTGTTGGGGGTACAGTTGATTTAGACCGGGGTTGTCGTGATTGTGAAATAGAAGTTGCCAGGCATCGACTTCGGTTTGCTTTTGTGTTGCTAGATATGTCGAGTTTTGATGTCATTTTAGGCATGGACTGGTTGTGTTCTTATCAAGCTGTGATTGATTGTTACCGTCAAAGAGTTACAGTGTGCACTTCGGGTGGTGATCGTTTCTATTTTCGGGGGAACCGAGTTGATAGAGCCTTGTCGCCAGTTATTGACCCTCGTAGTAGGACCAAGCTTAGTGGCCTTCTTGCAACTCTCTTGGATAGTGAGAGTGACAAGGCTCGTGTTGAGTTACCAAGGGTAGTTTGTGAATACCCGGATGTCTTTCCAGAAGATCTTACTAGTTTGCCACCTCACCGGGAGATCGAGTTCTCCATTAAATTAGTGCCTGGCACGGCACCGATTTCCATGTCACCGTATAGATTTGCACCCGCCGAATTGCATGAGTTGAAGATTCAACTCCAAGAACTTTTAGACAAGGGCTTCATTCGCCCTAGTGCATCACATTGGAGAGCGCCGACTCTCTTTGTGAAGAAGAAGGATGGGTCATTGCGGTTGTGTATTGATTACCGTAAGTTGAATAGAGTTACAATTAAGAACAAGTATCCTCTACCCGGAATAAATGATTTGTTTGACCAACTTAGAGGGTCTCGTTGTTTCTCAAAAATAGATTTGAGGTCGGGGTACCATCAGTTGAGAGTCTGGGAGGAGGACATTCAGAAGACGACCTTTCATACTCGTTATGGCCACTATGAATTCCTTGTAATGCCTTTTGGGTTGACCAATGCACCGGCTTCCTTTATGGATTTGATGAACAGAATTTTTTGAGAATACTTGGACGGTTTTGTGGTCGTCTTTGTAGACGACATCTTAATTTATTCAACCTCTGAGGAGGAACATAAGGCTCACTTACGGGTAGTGCTTGAATTGCTTGAGAAACACCGTTTGTATGCCAAGTTTGAGAAATGAGAGTTTTGGTTAACTGAGGTAAAATTTTTGGGGCACGTAGTGTCAAGAGAGGGAGTAACAGTAGACTCCTCAAAGATAGATGCCGTAGAAGATTGGAAACAACCCAAGAATGTTTTTGAGATGCAGAGTTTCTTGGGGTTAGCGGGGTATTATCAACGTTTTGTTAGGGACTTCTCTAGACTAGCTGCACCTTTGACTAGGTATCAAAATTGTGTGGAGTGAGGCTTGTGAGAAGTCATTCCAAGAACTTAAGACTAGATTGACCACCGCACCGGTCTTGATAATTCCGGAAAAGGGTTTGAATTACACTGTTTATTGTGATGCATCCGGGGATGGACTTGGTTGTGTCTTGATGCAAGAGGGAAAAGTTATGGGCTAAGGTTCACGACAATTGAAAACTCATGAGAAAAATTACCCCACCCATGATCTAGAATTAGCAGCGGTGATTTTTGCTTTGAAAATTCAGAGGCATTACTTGTACGGTGAGAAGTTTGAAGTCTTCTCCGATCATAAGTCTAAAGTATTTGTTTTCTCAAAAAGACTTGAATTTACGACAACGGAGGTGGATGGAATTTATGGAGAATTATGACTTTGAGTTACACTATCATCCAGGGAAGGCCAATGTGGTGGGCGATGCTTTGAGTCAAAAATCTGTGACTAGTTTGGCAAGTGTAGCCATTCGGGAATGGGATATGCTAGATGTTATTGGCAAGTTTGATTTGCACTTGGGTGAGTCCGAAGAGAGTGCTACCTTGTTTACTTTGAATGCTCAACCTACCTTGGTTAGTAAGGTCATAGAGGCATAACGAGGAGACCGTGATGTGGAATCAATCCATGTTAAGATTTTCAATGGGAAGGAAGAGAAAGGTTTGAACGTTCACTCAGATCTGAGTGTACGTTACCTAGACCGTTTGTTTGTACCAGAATCTTGTAGAGAGGAAGTACTTCGGGAGTTCCATCACCCACGTCTTGCAGTACACCCGGGAGGCACTAAAATGTATCATGATCTTAGTCGTCAGTTTTGGTGGAGGGGTATGAAACGAGATGTCGCTTTATTTGTATCGAAGTGCCTTAGTTGTCAACAAGTGAAGGCCGAACACCAAAGACCAGCGGGTTTGTTACAACCCTTACCAATAGCCGAGTGGAAATGGGAGTGTGCTACCATGGATTTTGTAGTTGAGCTTCCTAGAACACAACGAGGCAATGACGCCATTTGGGTGATTGTTGATAGGTTGACTAAGTTTACCCATTTCATTCCGATGTGCACCAGCGACTCAGTTGAATGCTTGGCAGAGTTGTATATTAGAGAGATAGTTCGACTTCATGGAGTTCCTGTGACTATTGTGTCGGATAGGGATCCTCGTTTTATTGCCCGGTTATGGCAAAGCCTTCAAGAGGCGTTGGGAACTAAGTTGACTCTTAGCACCGCTTATCATCCTCAAACCAATGGACAGTCGGAACGTACCATTCAGATTTTGGAGAACATGCTTAGAGCTTGTGTCCTTGATTTTAAGGGGCCTTAAGAAAGGCACTTACCATTGATTGAGTTTGCTTACAACAATAGTTACCAAGCTAGTATTGGGATGGCACCATTTGAGGCCTTATATGGCCGACCTTGTAGATCACCGGTTTGTTGGGCCGAGGTGGGTGATGCACCGTTGCTGGGTCCGAAAATTGTTAGAGAGACAACCGAGAAAGTTGTTCTCATTCGGAAAAGGTTAGCTACGGCTCAAAGCCGACAAAAGAGTTATGCCGATAAGAGGAGACGACCTTTATCTTTTGAAGATGGTGACCATGTGTTTCTAAAAATCTCACGAAGGCGAGGTTTGATGAGATTTGGTCAGAGTGGTAAATTATCTCCAAGGTTCATTGGGCCTTTTGAGATCTTAGAGCGAATTGGGGAAGTGGCATACCGATTAGCTTTACTGCCACAACTTTCAGGAGTTCACAACGTATTTCATGTATCTATGCTTAGGAAGTATGAACCCGACCCTGCTTATGTTCTTGATTGGGTTGACTTGGAGGTAGATGAGGATGCCTCTTACGAAGAATGACCGGTTCAATTATTAGATACCCGGGAGCAAGTGCTACGGGGCAAAACTATACTGTTGGTAAAGGTGTCGTGGAGACACCATGGGGTTAAAGAAGCGACATGGGAACGGGAGGTGGAAGTCCGCACCAAATATCCGGATTTATTTGAAAATGCTTAAGTTGCTTTTCTTTGTAATATTCCCTAGTATTGAGGGAAAACGTATTTAAAGTTGTTAACCACATGTTGATATGTGCGTTGTTGTTTTAAGCATAAGGTTGTTTAGAGTTGCCATTACTTTTTGGGAAATTTCAGGTTTATGCATATTTGGGAGGTTGTTGTTAATGAGATAACCATGGTGGAATTTGGTTGAGAGTTAGTATTGTGATTTGAAAATGAAATAGCGTGGCTTTGATTGCTAGAAACCTATTTGTTTAGGTAGTTTGATTTGAAATTTCGGGGACGAAATTCTTTAAGGGGGGAAGGTTATAGCGATCCCGGTTTCGATCCTTCTTTCATGTTTTGCCACTTCGACTGGACCGGTCGGGGGTTGAGCTGCCCGATCAGCTCACGGGGGTCCAGGGGGAAGCGCCCCTTAGCGGGTCCAAGGGTAGCGCCCTAGCGGTCAGCTCGCGGGGATCCAGGAGGCATCGCCCCTTGGTGGGTCCTAGGGCAACGCCCTGGTAGGGTTGAGGGGCAGCGCCGCCGAAACAAAAATGCAAAATGCATTCGAAGTTGCTTGTCCACTCGAGCAGCCGTTTATGCGCCTGAGCTGAGAATGTTTGGTTTCAGAAGTTTGACCAATTTGCAAAAGTACTAGGTTAGTGTATTTGACGCTCGAGAGGGGCATTCCACGCTCGAGCAGAACATGTTATATCAGTTCATGAATCTGATATTTCATATCACTTTTTTAATCCTCTCTCTCTCTCTAAAACTCTCCAAAATTCCAGATTGGGAGCTTCTCTCTCTAGAAGTCATCTTTTCTCTTTGATTTCTGCAAATCCATTGGGATTTTGACCTAAGTTCTTCACCAAAGTTGGTTATCATCTCGAGGGCTTCGTTGTGTGCGGTGAAGATCGAGTTTTGACACCATTGATTTGGGGGTTTCATCTCATTTTTTCTTCAAAACTTGAGGTAGGGATTTTTTTAGAGTTATATACATGTTTTTGCAAGATCTAGATGATTTTTGAAATCATCCTTTGATTAGCTTTGAGAAATTGATTGTTGATTTCAAGAAGACGAGTGATTTTGAAAGAGAGTTCAATTTCTTTTCTTTTTAAAATAGAAATTGAAGGTTTTGAACCATATTGATTGAAGAAAGATGATTTTGGGAAATTCTTCTAAATATTTTAGAGATGAATGGTTTTGGTGAGAAAACCTAGAAATTGGGTCTTTTCTTGAAAGATGTTGAAAATCCTTGGAAGATGTTGTCATATTTATTTTGTTTACCAAAATAAATGGATGTTTTGAAAATTGTTTATTTATATATAAATGACAAATTTTTTGAAAAAAATGAGAAATGTTGTTTATTTTGGAAATTGTTGTCAAAATGTTGATTTAGTCTTGAATTGACTAAATTGTTGAGATTGCTCAAAATGTGGGAATTACGTTATTCTCTTGAATGAATTGGATATAAAAGTATATATATATATATATTCATCTTGTAGAATTGTGTTGAAAAGAGGATTGGGAATTTTGATCACAATGGTATATTGTGTGGAACAATTGAATATGGAAGTAATGTTGCATTGTATTATTAAGCATACATTGGCATTTCAATTCATTAGACTATGTTAAGCTTTGGAAATTTGCATTGAAAAAAGAATGTTGGGAAATGGGTTTTCATGAAATAGTTTTGGAGTAAATACGGTGGTAAGTCTTGATAGGTGGTGTAGATGAAATTGTTTAAGTTGGCCTGAGTGTCCTTGGTGAAAGACCAGAAAATCGCTCAGATAGGTGTCGAGCCTTCCGGTTAATACCGGTAAAAATGACAATTGGTAGTACTTGTATAGTCTACTTGCAGACACCGACCTTGGGATTACCAGAGTTGTATTTACCGCCCCATTTAATTAAATTGATAAATTTTGAACAATTGTAGTTGCATAACATCATTGAGCATGATGGTTTTCAAAAGATGAAGATGTGTTTTATTTTCAAAAAGGCATGGCATGGCATGTGCATTCATCTCTTGAGACTTGTATAAAATGTATATACTTTGTTAAGGATTTCGTACTGGGCTTTATGCTCACCCTACCGGATTTTTGTGCAGGAAAAGATGTGAATCCGCCTAATTGAGGGTGTGGAAATGTGTGTGTTGAGAGCACTAAAGTTCTCATTTGCTGTGATCCTATTTGTAAGCCAAGGGCTATATATGTGTGGGTTTGAATAACCATTTTGTGTACCGAGCTTAAGCCTTGGAAGATTGTAAACCCTTAGGGGTGTTTATTTGGTTATTTACTTGTTGTTGAATCAATGTAATATCGCATGAGGAACTACTATTATTATGTAATGCAAGTATTGAAATTTATATTTGGTTTTCCTTTAAGAGAGCCATGATTGTTGCATTATCATTTGGGCTAGAAATTTGGGGTGTTACAGTTTGGTTGTTTGCATTCAGTAACAAAAGTAAGTTGTCGAACGTGGCTGGTGCCACGTCCATGTTTTATGTACTTTAAGATTTGTGAATGTGACTGTGAATTTTTTAGAGACTGTTTGTACATTGTCATAGTGAGTCGAATAATGCAACTAACACGATTTGGGTTTGTGGTTGCGGTTTCATGTCACCATTTTATGTTGTCACATTCGTGTTCGTAGTGAGTTGGTCATCAAGATTCACGTAGCACATTTTCGTTTATATTTTTTCACATTATTTAGTGAATTGGTATGTGTGACATTATTCATGTTTACATTGAGTACTTTACCGTCACATTTGTAAGCGTGTGTGGGCATATGGGTACATAGTTACGTGTTAATTTGTGAAATATATGGTGCGGTAATTTTCATTGTAATGTCAATTGTATTCTGCGAGATGAATAATACAAGCTTGATTGTCACAGTGAGTCGAATAATGTGACTAACACAACCTCGGGTTGTGGTTGTGGTTTCATGTGCCCATTTTATGTTGTCACGTTCGTGTTCGTAGTGTGTTGTACATCAATATTCACGTAGCACATTCTCGTTTATATTTTGACATTATTCAATGAATTGGTATCTCTTCCACTATTCACGTTTACGTTGCGTACTTTAGTTTCCCATTTGTAAACGTGTGTTCATATGTGGGTATATAGTTATGTGTTAATTTTTGAAATATGTGGTGGGGTAATTTCTGTAGCAACATCAATTGTATTGTACGGGACGAATAATACGACTACGGGTTATGGTTTGTGTTAGATAGATTTGGTTCATGTTTCAATTTACATATGTCACATTATCTCTCATTTCATCACATTCACAAAGTTGCACATATCCATTATATGTTGTCACACTCGTGTTCGGGGTGTGTTGCACGCCAATCGTTTCACTTCACATTATGGTTTATATTATCACATTATTGGATAAAATGGCATGCGCCACATTATGGTATATGTTGTGTTATATCATGTATGACATTGTTTCGTATATGTCAATTTGCATATTGTTTTGTAAAAATTGATATTTAGGCCGTTTGTGTTTGGACTGAAGACATTAACACCCATGTACACATGTTCTTCATCTTAATTTTTCCTTCAAACGAACAGTGTTGTGGTGCTTTCAATCACAAAGGTATTGTGTCCTTTGAATTATGTTCACATGATTTATAAGTACATTCCTACTAAAGAAGGATGTGCATTAAATTGTGTTATTCAGAAAAGGCATGTTAATCTAATAGAAGTGAAATGTAATGACACATGAAAAAGTTCTAATTAATTTTGACTTTTATCGAATGAAGCAAAAATATATCTTCAAGCATACTTATTGAATGTGTTAGACTTAAAATGTTGTATTGTCATCCAATTAGAATGTTAATGTATGGTGTGGGTCTGTGAATGGGTATGAATTGAATACATATACTATCACATCTTATCCTAATATATGTTAATGTTCACAATGAACATATTAACTGATCTTGTCACATACTGCTATTAATTTCCATATTCATATTAGCTCTTACATAGCTATTGCCCACTTGTTTGTATACGAAATGTGAAATGTGTGTGGCATGTTTATCAGTGGTACAATTAAGGCTACACCACCAAAGGGGTTCAATGCGAAAGAAAACACCTGTGAAGGGACTACATCTAGTAAAAGACGACGGTGTCTATTTCTGTCAAGGAATGCAAACGCAGTAGGGTAAAGTAGTGGTGGAAAAGGAAAGAAGGTCCAATATGAACCTCCAAAACCATTGACCAAACCAGCTAGATTTTGCTACCGGTCGAACATCGCAAGAATTGTGAAGGTCATGGAAGCATCAAATTTGAAAGATGAGCATTTGCATCATCTTAAGAAAACACCGTTCTGGCTTTTGTTTGATGCTATGCAAACAACAGAACTAAACCAACAAGATTTCCAAAAATGCGATGATATTGTAATGAGGATCATACAAACATTTGATCCAGAGAAGACCGCTTTCATGATTGGTGGGAAACACATTGAGTTGACGAGCATCGATATACAACTAATATTTGGAATCCATGGTGGCAAGCAGAGTTTAGATGTGTCACATGGCTCAAGACTTCCGACCGACTTCATCCAACGAAGGTGTCCCAACATAGCGCGCATAAACTTGAAGACCACTAAGGAACTGTTAATGGATGCATTATTAGGGAACACTAGTTGGGACTACTAGTCCGGACCACCAGGATGTCACAAAGTTACTGTGTTTGTACTTACGTGAGAAGTTGTTCTTTTCCACTTCGGGCAAGACCGTGGGATGGGGGTTTGTCCAGGTTGTTGAGGATCTGGACAACATGAAAGCATATGATTGGATGGGAGCAATATGCACAACATTGATGGAGTCAATTAAGGGATTCTACTCTAAGCCTGAGAAAATTATTGGATGTGTAACTGCCCTGCTTGTAAGTGCTCTGTATTATTTTTCTTTATAATATTATGGGTGTTGTTGGATGTCTATTATAGTCATTTTAATTTAAGATATATTTGTTATTAAATTAAAATTTCATTAAATGTATGCCTTAAATTAATTAGGTATGTGAAAATAAAATTACCTCTTTTTTTTTATTTCAACAACCACATGCAATTTTGTCACGGCTCTGACTTTATTACCCCCAAAAAAACCGAAGTTGTCCTCCAAAATGATATGGGCTTGCCTAGGGCTGCCAGCCTGCTAGCAAAGTTTTATTTTATTTTAGGATAAATTACATTTTGCCTCTTTATATTTGGTTATCTTTGTAGAGATTTATATGTAGGTCTCAATATGTGGATTTATTATCCAATAGATTTTATAAAAATTAATGACATTTTTCATGAAACACTATTAAAAAATATCACTAATTGTTAATTTCAGAGACATTTTAAAAAATTTGTTTTAAAAAATAACACTAATTATAAGTTTTAGTGACAATTTTAAAAAACCATAAAAAAAAAATTAATTTTCAACTTTTGACGACAATTTAAAAAAATTGTCATAGAAAAACGTCACTAATTATAAGTTTTAACGATAATTTATAAAAATTGTGACAAAAAAGTCGCTAATTGTCAATTTTTAGCGACATGCAAAAAATCATCACAAAAAATTATTTTTAATGACGATTTTACTATGACTTATTTTCAATAGGACTTGATGGGAATTAAGTCCAATTATTAGGATCTATTTGTAATTTGTCCTTCTTTTTACACTAAATATTGATTTTTTTTTTTTAACTTTAGCCCTTTATATTTTAAGTTTTTTTTTTTTTTTTTCAACACTCTAAAAATTAATTTTTGTTCAAATTAGATAAAAAAAAATATCACCTTAACTGCCACATGACATAAAGAATATCTATATAATAAGGGAGTGTGGTTTTTGAATTCTGATGGGACTCTTGTCCCTTTGTCAAAATGTGAACCGTTAGATTGATTGAATCCAACAGCTAAAAAATGTCCAAGAGACAAATTATATTTCAATGGTGGATATACAATGGTAATTCAATCCTACAGTGTCCAAGAGACAAATACATTTTCTCTTATATTTCTTCTTCCCTTTCATCCCTTTCTCTTCAGCTAGCTCTCTCTCTCTCTCTCTCTCTCTCTCCCTCATTCAAAATTCAAAATTGAGTTGCCTCCCTTCCATCCATTTCTTTAGGTACATGGCAGATCGGTGACTTCTCATTCGGTGGGTCCAAATCAAAGACATCGTAGTAACAGATCGGAGGGGAGGATTTTCTTGACCTTAATCATCAGTTTCTCAATGCTCAATAGGTCAGCTTTCTTGACTATATTTGTTCATTCATCATAAGGTCCTCCAAAATTTTTTGGCGCTTCACATACCCGCCCTCTATTTTCAATGAAACCCACCTTAAGTTAGTTTCTATTTTCTCTCTCATTATGGGTGATTAGCAGCCAAATTAGTAGGGTTTTCTCTCTTATCTATTTCCTTATAGATTATTGTGTGTATATTTCTTGATTACAGATTTTTTTTTTGTTTTTTTTTCTTTAAAGCCATAGAGATCATCAATTGATCATTAGTGGAATAGAGAAAGAACGATTCCCAAAATCAAACTGTGAGTATTGTTTTTCTAGATGCATGTAGGATTTTGGGTATAAATACTTTTATGGGTTTTGTTGATTTTTCTTATACACAAATATATGAAAGTTGGTTGGGTTCCACGAAACCCATTTACTTTGATTTAGTAGGAATTTGTGGGACTATTGTATTGAGTTACTCTATTGAATGGTGGTTGTTACTAAAATGTTCGATAACCATTCTATATTCCTTGCTTATTAAGTGTTTGATAAAATGTTTCAATGGAATTTACACAAAACAAATCTAGTTGATGGTATCCTCTCTCGTATTTTTGTTTTCAGTTTGATTTTTTCCTTGCTTATTAAGTGTTTGATAAAATGTTTCAATGGAATTTACACAAAACAAATCTAGTTGATGGTATCCTCTCTCATATTTTTGTTTTCGGTTTGATTTTGTGGAGAAATGGAAATCATTCGAATAATTTTTTAACTTGCTTTTGGATAACAGGAATCATCCAACTACCAATATTATTCTGATAAAATGTTTCAATGCAATTTACACAAAACAAATCCAGTTGATGGTATCCTCTCTCACATTTTTGTTTTCCGTTTGATTTTGTGGAGAAATGGGAATCATCCCAATAATTTTTTAACTTGCTTTTGCATAATAGGAATCATCCAATTACCAATCATTCTTCTATTGATTTCTACTTCTAGGTCTGTGTTCTATTATTTGTTTGCAATTTTTCTATGTGGGTTTTCTAAATTTAGGCTTAAGTTGCAATGATGTTGTGTATATTTTTTCTTTGTTAGGAATAAACATCATTTCCTTACTTGCATTTAGCTAAACCTTTCAGATTCACTTTTCTAACATCTATAAAATTTTCATGACACATAGCATTCAATTTTGCTATAGAATTGTTGGTTATCTTCTTCAACATTACCTTTGGTCAGGTAACGAGTTGCAAATTTCACTAGAAAGTTGTGGCGGTTGTTTCGTAAAATGCCTTAATTAAAATAGTTTATTTTCTCATATAATTATACTTTTTTGTTGTTCAAATAGTGAGTGAATCTATCAGGCCAAGTAAATGACTAAACAACCTTTCCTACAGAGAGTTTGATGAACCATGCTTGAATGCAATTAGTGCTGGTAATGTGAATGTCCTAACTGATCAAAGTTATCTTATAGTTTATTCTATATCCCCCCCTCCCTCCCAAAAAAAAAATAGTGAGTGAATCCATCATAGTTTATTCTACATTCCTCCCAAGTAGTGAATGATACATGCCTTGGATATTTGGTAAGGTTAACAAAAATATAGGTATATTCAAATTGGTGAATCAATTAGTGCGAGTTGGATCTTATTTTTAATAATAAACAGTGGGCAATTTTTAGGGAGTTGATTTTGGATAATGGATAATGGAGGTTGCGTGCTTATATTTTTTATTCTTCCTTTTGCTTCAGGTACATATGCCTTGGCTCTAAGGCGTGTTTGATTAGCTTATAAAAAGTTGTTGTGGCTTTGTTTGCTGCATTGGTTGATTAGGTAATTGGTCTACCTTCCATTGATGGATTTATCAATAATTTGTTGCTTATCTATTGTTTAACTTGGCTTCATTTTACATGCTGTGAAAATTAAGAATCTTAAACTTTTACTACCTGGGCTTCATTTTACATGTTGGCTATCTTTTGGATTATTAGCTAGATGCAGTTTATGTTTTTTGTTCAGAGACGGTAGAGAAGCAAGAACCAAGAAGAGCAAGTACTTGATTTTTTTTATGCTGATAATTTGGGCCTTCTATTTTAATTTTTGAATTTCATACAATTTTGATGATAATCATTGTGATAA
This sequence comes from Camellia japonica, assembly GCA_030407325.1. Classification (NCBI taxonomy): domain Eukaryota; kingdom Viridiplantae; phylum Streptophyta; class Magnoliopsida; order Ericales; family Theaceae; genus Camellia; species Camellia japonica. Next base: position 44,115,197 of record JAPPVO010000017.1, read on the forward strand.
TTTTTACTGTAATTTTAAAAATTAGCATTGTTTAGAATGACTTTGGGTATGTTTGGTTTGAGTTTGGGAAATGAGTTTCAGAAAAAAAATTTCTCAAAATTTGTTTGGTTTGAGTTTTTTCTCAAAAAAAATTTCAAAATCACTTTCTCTCTCTTACACATCAATCAATCACTTTTTCTCTCTCCTCTCTCCTTCTCAATCACTTTTTCTCTCACACACATCTACTCAATTCTCCCAAAATATCAAATCATCCCAAAATCCCAAAAAAAATTTGTCTCCCAAAATATACAACCAAACAAACCAAAAAATTTCAAAAACAACTCTCCTAAATTTTTTTCAAAAACAACTCTCCCAAAAACAAACCAAACAAGCCCTTTATGTTTGATTTTATTGTTTTTCAAAAACAAGATGTTTTACTTTGTTTTGATTAGACTTGAAAAATTCAGGTTAGACAATGAATGGAAGTGTTGTATGGGTCTATTAGTGACTGTTTCAAGAAATGGAGAGCAATGGCACAACGGCCCTTTTAACAAGTGAGCCTTTTTTTTTTTTCTTCACAATTTTAGAAGTTTATTTATTGAGTTTCTTTTTATTGGAATTTTTCTTCTTGATATAGGTGATTTTGGGGGTGGAAGAGAAATTTAGATTATGTTGATTCAATAGAATAACTTTGCCTATTACTTTTTTCACACTCTATAACTCTACCAGCGCTTATAATCAATTAAAATTTTAATTTTAAAACTTAGATACTATAGGCACAATTGTATACTCATTTTAAAAAAGATGTGGCAAAAAAATGTGGTTATAATAAATTAAATTTTTGATTGGATGGGGTTAGAGTCAATTTTTTTCTTCTTCTTCCCTTTACCCCTGTGACTCTTAACTCTATATATTTTAGTTTTATTGGGTGAAAATTGTCTGTTATTTTTTCAGGAGCTAAGCCTATTTTTTCCTTTCTTTTTTTCTTTTCTTTTTTCTTTTCTTTTTTCTTTTCTTTTTTCTTTCTTCTTCTTCTCCTCTCATTTTTTATTTTACTTTAAGAGTAAGGATTGTAAGTTCTGATAAAAAATTAAAAAAAATAAAATAAAATTATGCTTTCAGTTTTGCCAGTTATTTTGTAAGAATCTATAAACAATGCTGAAATTGGCTCAATAAGGTCTAGAAAGAATTTGTAAAAAAAAAAATAGTAAAGAGGTCTAGAGTAACAAAAGTCAGTTTTAAGCCAATTGGGCGTTTTGATTTTTCTTCAAATATTTGGTTTTGGAACTATTTTAATTCAGTAGACCATATATGTTATTAGTTAGTCATCTTGGAGTAATGGGTGATAGCATAAACTTACTTTATGTTTGAAGCAATTCAATCCTGCTTTATACTTTTAATTGAATGATTATGCATAATGGTACCTCATAAGTAAAGAAGAAGGTGGTTTCACTTTCAACCCTTAATGTTGGTGAAGTGCCCTCTTAAATGTTGTGGGCAAATTCTCAATTGATGGCTTCTCCTTTTTTGTTTCAACTATTCACTTTTGTATTTATTTTATTTTATTTTATTTTGTGTTAAAAAAAAATAAAGTCATCTGAGAATAATCCTGTAGAAAATGATCCTGTACAAACATTAATGGTACTTTGATTAATTGTTTTATTTTTTTTTTGTTTTGATTGCTATATTTCTATAAATCAATTTCTAATATCTGATTTTCTCTTGCTGCAGTTCATCAATTTTTGACGCAATTCATCAGTTTTTATAATGAAAGGTATTCAATTTTTTGATTTCTTTCATAATATTTTTTATTGAAGTTTTGAGAAATATGTCATTTCCTTTCTCTCTCTAATCATTAGTTTTCTCCCAAGTTTTAGTTTGTTACTTTCTGCTATTTTCATATTGTGCTGTGTTTTTTTGCTGGTGGTCATCAATTTCTAGGTTCTCAATATAAGAGCATTCTCATCAAACTAGCTAAATTAGTGATATTGTTCATCAAAAATGGACGTGCATCAATCTCGCTACTGTTCATCGCTAATTTATGAGTGCTACAGTACCTCGCTACAACAAGCGAGGTACTGTTCATCGTTACAACACAGAGATTAGTGTTACTAGATATCTGCCTGAAAGTCCGGCCAGTCAACTGGTCAACGGCCATTTTTTTTTTTCATTTTTTTAGAATTATTTGGTTGGTAACTCATCAATTTAATAATTAAAAAAAGAAAGAATAACAAACACAATATGAAAATAATATTTTAATAAAATTAAATTAGAATAGAGAGTTTGATGCAGTAGGCACCAAAGAGGTGACTAGCTAAAATAGTAAAATAGCTTTTTTAGCTATAATTTGGCTAAAAATTTGAAGAGGCTAATGCGGATGCTCTAATCAAAGGTATAACCCTCTCACACAATTTTCCTTTATAACATCTGTTTCATTACTCATATAATTTTGATAAAAGTTAAATTTTTTGGTTTGTTACTTTTGTAGTTATATTTAAACAAAGCTCCCTTTCCATTTGCATAAAAGATAGGCAAAATGGGGCTAATGAGCAGTAAACCATGATAAAAAAAAAATAGTTTTGCTGAAACTTTTTGTTTTCATTTGCTTTTTCCACTAGATTATTTTTCTTAATCTTTCTTTCTTTCTTATGGAGCTTAGTAAAGGGTGTTGTAGTAGTCTTTGTAGCTTTTCTGTGAGTGGTATTGGTGAATGTTAAAGTAGTGGAATGAAATAGAATGGATTGGTATGACCTATGCATTGTACACTAGATTTCTTTTCCCCCCATAAGAAAGTGTTGGCTTGGCCAGTACATATTTGGTGATTGTTGGGAGTATGTGTTGAAGATTTAAACCAAAAAGAAAATGTGCATAATGAGGATTGAAAAAAAGAAAATAAAAGGGAAGATAAACATAGATAAATCTCTCTCTTTCTTTTCTTTTCTTTTTTTTTTTTTTGTGGTGAACACAGACTAATCTTTGTAACAAAATAAATGCCTTTCTTCAGACAATATACATTGGTGAATTTTGAGTTACTTTGGAAATAACTTTGTGCTAAGTTTTGGAATCCCCTATTGTCAAAATAAAAATTGATGTCTAATTGTCTCTTAAATTTGTTTTTTTGCTCATATATTTTCAGGATTTATAAATTTACATTTTATTTAAGAGAAAACTAAAGTTGTAGGTTCTTTTTTCCTCTCTATTTCCGTCTTCTCTTTTTTTAACCTCTTTGTCATGACCCGAACCCGCCCCCATGGGTTAAGGACATAACCAACCAGTAACCATGAGATTACCTATGGCCTCAAACCAAACCAAACTAAACGTATTTAACAGAGTTAATGGGGGCCAAACGGAAGCAATTTTAAAAACTTTGTCCATAGAGCCGTGCTTACATGACACATCAAAATAAACCATACATATAAACATTAATAACCCACAACAGAATTACAGTACCAAAAAGTTCTGTATAGACAGGATCATCCAAAAGTAAGTCAACCCAAGATAACCATGTACAGACATATACAAAACTTCGCCAACGTGACAAAATATAAATACATAACAAAAGGGCGAAGATGGGTCTCATGCGTGAGACACAAGGGCTAACTTTCCAAAACCTATGTTGATCCACTCAGGCTTCACTGGGGCTGGGTCTAGACCTCTCTTGGCTCACCTATAACCACATGAATGAGCGTGAGCGAAAGCCCAGTAAATAATATCAAGTAAAGGAAATGCATTGGAATATTATACAACAAACGGCCTTGGGCCCCAATTCATTCATGTCAACTGGCCTTTGGCCTTTTCAAACTTTCATATCAGACTGGCTCTTAGGCCTTTATATCAGACTGGCTCTTAGGCCTTTATCAGACTGGCTCTTAGGCCTTTCGAACTTGTCACATCAAACTGGCATTTAAGCCTTTCAAACTTGTCATATCAAACTGGCATTTAAGCCTTTCAAGCTTGTCATATCCAACTGGCATTTAAGCCTTTCAAACTTGTCATATCAAACTGTGTCCACCATTCAAATTAATGAACTTTACAAACTTACATAGAAGTAGCAATTGGACAATAACATATGTCAGATATTACTCACAGTGATCGGTTGATTGGTTCGCCTTGGAACTCGACCCTACACATGCCATGAACATAAAAGGGTCACTAACAATTCAATCCGTTCAAAATTCACATTTTCCTCTTTAGGCTTTATTCTTATCTCTTTAACTCATTTACAATGCTCAATGTATGGCTAACAGTGCTTAGAAGTGAAAGGGAATGGAAAACAGAACACAGAATGCATTTTCAAAATTTCAGGAGACAGGGTCCCCGCTCGAGCGTGGACTTCCCCGCATGAGCGGACCCGTAAGGCCTGCAAAAGTACTGGTTGCATGAAAAATACGCTCGAGCGTGAAATAAGGCGCTCGAGCGGAAGGCCTGTCTACAAAGCTCCTCCGCTCGAGCGTGAAATACCCTGCTCGAGCAGACACCAAGTCTGCAAAAAGTGCTGGGAGCACGAAATTCACGCTCGAGCGGCGGTTTCCCCGCTCGAGCGGACATCAAATTTCTAGAATTTCCAGAACATGTTCTTGAGCTTCAATTTGGTATTCAAAGGTTCCAATTGCAAGATTTTGGCTCAAATTTAACATATGCAAGTACTAACATGGCACAAACACCGAATTCCAACATTATGAAGCTCAACTCCAAGAATTACTTACATGCATGTGCCAAATTACACCAAACTTGCTTTCGTGATAACAATTCCATGTATTTCAAACTCATTTTCTCATAAATTGTACATGCATGTGGAATATGACTCCCATTCTCTACTTAGATGATGAAGAGATGGTCAAAACATGAGCTTCAACTAAAATTTCACATGAATTACACACTTTATGCTCAAATATGGAAATTTATAGCAATCTCCTACATGCATGCATCTATTGCCCTTAAATTCAGTAAATACTACTCAATTTCCTTATGATCAAACCATTTCATGTTCTTGACCATTAATTAAACTTGACTACACAATATTACAAGCTAGGGTCCAAAAATTACTCACCTAGAGACTTAATTCTCCCCAATTTATAACAAAATCTAGAGTTTAATTCTCCAATCTTCACAAAATCGAGCCAAACACCCAACTCTCCTTCTTCCTCTCTCTCTAGCCGGCCCTCTCTGAGTTTGTTTGAGTCCAAGATCAGCCAAATATGACCAAAAAGAGGGTTTGAGGGTATAATGCCCTTTTTAATATAAGTCCACTAACCAGTATAATCAATATTAAATAATTTGCACACTAACTCATTAATTAAATCAATTTAATCTAATCTGAATCAATTCTCAATTAAATTACACCGTAGGCTCTAAAAATTATGCCCACTACAATAGCGTAATCAATTTCGGGTTCTGTGGCCGATAAGGCCTTCAATTTAACTTCCAAAGCAAATAATCAAACAGATATTCCTACGGTGAACAGATAGAAATTAAAAACCACATATATTTGCATAATTGGCACACAAAACCACATCAAACACATAAACATATTTAAATTAAGGACCAATTAACATATTACGGAACAGGGGTATCACACTCTTGGAATATGAGGACAACAAAATCATGGTATAGAGCTTTTGTTGTCCCATTGTTCTTCTTGCCTAGTTTAGTTAGTAAAGAAAAACAAGTGTTTTCATTTTTTGTCAAGTATATGGTAAAGATAGTAAAACTAGACAAGAAAACATGTGAAGAAAGTGAGTTGGAATATGTGTGATGGCAAGTGGTGTTAGATAAATGATAGATGCTTTTCAGTAGTTAGAAAGTTTATTATATACTATGTGACGTTGATTTGAAAATACTGAACATTAGACATTTTTGCTTTAATCCATCTAATCTAACATTATTATTATTTTTCACATTTAATTTTTTTTTTTAATTTCAGGTATCGATACTAGAATGGCTATTGAACGACTTTCAAATCCTTTTTAACTTTGGCCAATTTTTAGGGCAACAATTTTATTTTTAAAATTGTCTTAGTTAATGTAATTGATGGCTTCTTACATTAATCATCTTTGCTATAACTCTTCGGTTTAGCCACATTCAACCATTATATAAATGCGATGATTTTTGTTTAACAATTTATTTGGGTAAGTTGGATCAAAGAATGGATTTACTCGACTTAGGTTTGGATGTATACTATATATGCCTTTCAAGTAGAAGGGTTGGATGTATACTATATATGCTTTTCGGTGAGAATCTGCTCAGTGGGTGCGATGTACTTTTGGGGTGTGGTTTGTGGGGTTCATGGTTTGTGTTGAGTTAAGTTCTTCTTAACCTTTGTTTTTATTTTATTTTTTAAAAAAAAGTGTGAGGCGGAAGGGTTGGTTGTTTTGGGTGCGAGTAGCAGTAATAGGGGTATTTTGTACTTTCCGAATCTCTCTCAGTGCACTTCATCTTCCTATACTCTTAATTTCATGCTATTAATGAAATTTTTCTTTGCTGATCAAAAAAAGATATATGCCTTTCAAGTTTAGAGTTTCACAAACTGTATGAGTGGTTGGAAGGAGAGTGCCTTTAGGCACGGATGAAAATATTGTTGAAATTATGCACCAATTAAAAAGATAAAATTATATAGGCAACAATTATATAGATAAAATTATAAAATTATATGCCTTTCAAGTTTATATAAAATTATTTTGTGGTGTTTAGTAATTTTTTTCTTTTTGTTATAGAATGCTAACTAGTATATAATAGCTTTGATTTTTGTATTTTGTTTAGTGTTTATAATTTTTTTGTGCTTGCTTTTATATTTTGATTTGCAATATTGGTAAACTTTATAAAACTTATGTTTTTTGAACGCTATAAAACTTATATTTTTGTTTCTTAATTTGGCATTAAGGTTAAGGAGAGTTGTTATTTCAGTTGAGTTGTTATAAAACTTATATTTTTGTTTAATTTCAAACATAATTACTTTTTTTAAAAAAAAATTAAAACATAAAGGATAAAAATGAGAAAACAAACTTTAAAAGTCAAAATGAAAAGCCTTCGTTTGGGATGTGGGGTTGGCTTTTTAGCTTTTTTAGTCTGGAGTTAAAAAGTCTCGTCTGGCATAGACTTTTTGACTTTTTTGACTATTGTAAGCAAAAAAATAAAATAATTATGATTTAGATATAATATTTTGTCTTATTAATTTTTTAACCTATTTATTTATTTATTTTTTGACTATTTTAATCTAAATAACCTATGCTAAACATTACCAAAATAACCAAACGTGAAGCGGCAAAGTATAATTTATCCATTGAAAAGTAAACCTTTTGTAATTTTCTTTCTTTCAACAATCACAATTTTGTCATTACCCTGACTTTCGTACCTATCTGTAAACCCAAGTAATTGACTAATGATGAAAGCGGGATATATCACGACCCCATTCCGCCCCTAGTAGAATGGTGCCGTGATGGCCACTAATCCGAGATTACCGAAAGCTAACTTTCAAAGTTCACGCACAATCAGAGTATAATATATAGGGCTTACATGTGCGGAAGCAATATATATAGATCTAAGTAGTCCATAAGAGCAGTGCATAGATCAAATGAAATGACATACATCTTAATTAAAGTCTTACAACTTGAATACAACAATATAAAATACATATTACATCTTAACAAAAGGGCTTCTCAAGCCGACATAAACAAAATACATGAAATACATAATCTTCCAGATTGCCAACATCCTTACTGGCGACATAACATACATGCAAAACACACATCTCGGCGTAGCCGACTTCTTGCTTGTTACCTACATATATATATAGAGAGGGTGAGCTTGGATACTCAGTGAATGATACAAGTAATAAAGGTTTAAATTAATGATTCCCGAGGTCCTTGTCAAAACAATTACATATATCATAGCTTGTTCAAAACATGTATTTGGCATAACTTGTATCAAAACATGTACTTGAGCTTTCAAATCTTGCTGGGATGTTTAATAACATCTACTTAATACTTGGGGTGATGACATTAACAAAGGTTGTGCTACAAGCGCTTATAGTCCCCTAGCACGTACGGACTTTCAACAGTTGTGCTACAAGTGCTTATAGTCCCCTAGCACGTACGGACTTTCAAGAGTTGTACTACAAGTGCTTATAGTCCCCTAGCACGTACGGACTTTCAAGAGTTGTGCTACAAGTGCTTATAGTCCCCTAGCACGTACGGACTTTCAACAGTTGTGCTACAAGTGCTTATAGTCCCCTAGCACGTACGGACTTTCAAGAGTTGTACTACAAGTGCTTATAGTCCCCTAGCACGTACGGACTTTCAAGAGTTGTGCTACAAGTGCTTATAGTCCCCTAGCACGTACGGACTTGTGCCACAAAAGCTTATAGTCCTCTGGCACATAAGGACTTAACATGATGTCATCAAAACAAAGCTTATACTTGATACATAAAATAGGGATAATCATTCATGCTTGACAAATACTTTTATCAAAACGAAGCAAACAAGGCTTTTATCAAAACATCGTAACATAGCTTTATTAAAAATACCACTCACATAGTTCCTGGGACGTCGGGATCAAGGCAAAGGTCCAAGTCCTACAAACACATGGCAAAGCCTATTGAATGCACTCTAAAAACAAGCTTCACATGAATGCAAATGATCTAGGGAAGACATGCTGGTAAACATCTAGGGAAAACATGCTGGTAAACATCTAGGGAAACACATGCTGGAAAACATCTAGGGAAAACATGCTGGTAAACATCTAGGGAAAACATGCTGGGTACCAACCAGGTCTTGGAATGGATGCACAGGGATGATCTAGGCTAAAATGACCTAGCTGGGTGAACTCAGGAGGTCTTGGCCGAGGTCCCACACCTCTTGGCCGAGGTGTGGTTACCTAGGCTTCGGTGTGCAGCTCTCTGCCGAGGTGTTACAAGATGCCGGCAAGGGTGTACCATGGTCGGCCTAGATGATGTTCATCTCGGCCTAGGTGATGCAGTGGTTAGCCTTGGTGTGCATGCAAGATAGACTAAGGTGCAAGTGATCATGCAAGGTAGGCCAAGGTGAGATATGATGCTTGGCCTAGGTGTGTGATCTAGGCAAGAGTGGTCTCGGTGATCACACCTAGGGAAATGAAGTCTGGAAATCTGGGTTTCCTCCTTGAAGAACATGAAGAACATGAACATGAAGAACATGAATGCTAAAATCATAACTTCTTTATTCAAAATCTGAGATTTCATGAGATGAGTTCGAAAACATGGACCTGGGTACCCATACTTGAAGATCTTATGAAAACAAACACAAAAACATACATCTTGATACAAACTTTCAGATCAAAACATGGTTTTCTTCAAGAACATATGAATATCACTTTCTCTTTCTAAAACCGAACTTGAAAGCAATGCATGGTTCATGAAACATGCTAGATCATGCAATGCGATTAGATCAACATAAAGAATAACAAGAGTAGATCACGAATCTAACCTTAAAACACGGATCTAACGGTTCGATCTCTAGGGATCAAGCTTGGAAATCTACTCCTCTCTCAAGAACTCCTCTTCCTCATCCTAGAGCTTCTCTCTCTACCTAGAACAAAGATATAGAAATGATAGGTTTTCTCTCTCTAACGGCTGAATTAACTCTCTGCTGGGACACGTGGCACTACCGGATTGGTTCTCCTCAAAAAGGTGATTGAAAGACAAGACATGTGTAAGACAAAGTGTATACAACAAGCTAGATGACATGGGCACTCCGGCAGGTAATGATCTCGGCTAAGGACATAGGCTTCGGCAAGTAAGGTCTCAATGATCTCGGCTAGGAAGGATAACACTTGGCCAAGTTGTGCCACACCTCGGCCTAGATGTGCCACACCTCGGTCTAGGTCATCTCAGTCCCAGAACAAGATCAGTAGGTGCAAGGATTAAGGATCTCGGACGCCTAGATGATAACATCTCGGCCTATATGCCTAGGTGATGGTGGAGGTCAACCAAAGTGGTTCCAAGATGGTCCAAGGTGTAAGAGGTTCAAAGGTGTGACCTAGGCTTAACATGACCTAGGCTTGGCATGACCTAGGCTTGACATGACCTAGGCTTAACATGACCTAGGCTTGGCATGACCTAGGCTTGACATGACCTAGGCTTGGCACGACCTTGGCTTAACATGACCTAGGCTTGACATGACCTAGGCTTGGCACGACCTAGGCTTGGCATGACCTAGGCTTAACATGACCTAGGCTTGACATGACCTAGGCTTGGCATGACCTAGGCTTAACATGGCCTAGGCTTGGCATGACCTAGGCTTGACATGACCTAGGCTTGGCATGACCTAGGCTTGACATGACCTAGGCTTGAGACAGCACGGAAGGAACAAAACATGCAAGTAACACTTAAGCAAAACAAGACAAGATTCATGAATGCAAACTTAACAAGACAAAGTTATGTAAATGCACATGAACATGACTAAGGCATGAATATGGGTTGTTACATCCTTCCCCCCTTAAAGAAGTTTGGTCCTCCAAACTTAGCTCACCATGTCCTCAAAACAATTCCGAGCGTCGGGTTCTCACTTCTTCTTATCTTTTCTAGCCTTTACCTTGGGACAATCCTTAATACGATGACCCATCTCACCGCATTCAAAACATGCTCCAGACACCCGATGACAAACTCCAAAATGTCGCCTCTTGCAACTTGTACATGTCGGCTTAGTGCCATCTTCCAGATTCGCGCTGTTGGAACCGTCCACACTTGTCTTCTTCTCGGCATCACATGGGTCTGGGCGATCATCATAGGTCTGTCTCTTTTTCCGCTTCTCCCCCAAACTCTGACTCTTGTTCAAGTTGGCTTTTGCCAGGATGGCCTTGTCTAGTACTCCGGTATACGTCGGCATGTTGAGCAATGTGCCATCTCCATACAAAGCTGACTGCGGCTGCACTTGTGGTACTGGAGGAGGTGGAGGTGGTACTACTTGTCGGTCATCTGTCTGCTCGGCCTGAGTGGATGCGGTATCAGTGTTCTACTGTCTTACCTGCTTTAACTCGTGTGCCAAACCTTCGACCAGTCTTTCTAATCTGTCTATTCTGTCCTCGAGATAATCTCGGCCAACTGGAGGTCTACCCCTTCCCATGATGCTAAAGGTATGCAAAAATGTGACTCTTAAAACAAAATGAGCAAAGAAACATGTATGCAAGAAATAAATGATCATACCGAGATGATGCACACCTTGTCAAGTAGCAAGCAACATGATGCAATCCTAACATCTTTCTAAGGGAAATCCTATGCTCTTTAGGACTCAGAGTGTGTGAATAACGTACTATAAGGAACGCGTGCTCTGATACCATTCTATCACGACCCCATTCCGCCCCTAGTAGAATGGTGTCGTGATGGCCAGTAATCCGAGATTATCGAAGGCCAACTTTCAAAGTTCACACACAATCAGAGTATAATATATGGGGCTTACATGTGCGGAAGCAATATATATAGATCTAAGTAGTCCATAAGAGCAGTGCATAGCTCAAATGAAATGACATACATCTTAATTAAAGTCTTACAACTTGAATACAACAATATAAAATACATATTACATCTTAACAAAAGGGCTTCTCAAGCCGACATAAACAAAATACATGAAATACATAATCTTCCAGATTGCCGACATCCTTACTGCCGACATAACATACATGCAAAACACACATCTCGGCGTAGCCGACTTCTTGCTTGTTACCTACATATATATATAGAGAGAGGGTGAGCTTGGATACTCAGTGAATGGTACAAGTAATAAAGGTTTAAATTAATGATTCCCGAGGTCCTTGTCAAAACAATTACATATATCATAGCTTGTTCAAAACATGTACTTGGCATAACTTGTATCAAAACATGTACTTGAGCTTTCAAATCTTGTTGGGATGTTTAATAACATCTACTTAATACTTGGGGTGATGACATTAGCAAAGGTTGTGCTACAAGTGCTTATAGTCCCCTAGCACGTACGAACTTTCAAGAGTTGTGCTACAAGTGCTTATAGTCCCCTACAAGTGCTTATAGTCCCCTAGCACGTACGAACTTTCAAGAGTTGTGCTACAAGTGCTTATAGTCCCCTAGCACGTACGGACTTTCAAGAGTTGTGCTAAAAGTGCTTATAGTCCCCTAGCACGTACGGACTTTCAAGAGTTGTGCTACAAGTGCTTATAGTCCCCTAGCACGTACGGACTTGTGCCACAAAAGCTTATAGTCCTCTAGCACGTAAGGACTTAACATGATGTCATCAAAACAAAGCTTATACTTGATACATAAAATAGGGATAATCATTCATGCTTGACAAATACTTTTATCAAAACGAAGCAAACAAGGCTTTTATCAAAACATCGTAACATAGCTTTATTAAAAATACCACTCACATAGTTCTTGGGACGTCGGGATCAAGGCAAAGGTCCAAGTCCTACAAACACATGGCAAAGCCTATTGAATGCACTCTAAAAACAAGCTTCACATGAATGCAAATGATCTAGGGAAAACATGATGGTAAACATCTAGGGAAAACATGCTGGTAAACATCTAGGGAAAACATGCTGGAAAACATCTAGGGAAAACATGCTGGTAAACATTTAGGGAAAACATGCTGGGTACCAACCAGGTCTTGGAATGGATGCACAGGGATGATCTAGGCTAAAATGACCTAGCTGGGTGAACTCAGGAGGTCTTGGCCAAGGTCCCACACCACTTGGCCGAGGTGTGGTTACCTAGGCTTCGGTGTGCAGCTCTTTGCCGAGGTGTTACAAGATACCGGCAAGGGTGTACCATGGTCGGCCTAGATGATGAACATCTCGGCCTAGGTGATGCAGTGGTTAGCCTTGGTGTGCATGCAAGATAGACTAAGATGCAAGTGATCATGCAAGGTAGGCCAATGTGAGATATGATGCTTGGCCTAGGTGTGTGATCTAGGCAAGAGTGGTCTCGGTGATCACACCTAGGGAAATGAAGTCTGGAAATCTGGGTTTCCTCCTTGAAGAACATGAAGAACATAAACATGAAGAACATGAATGCTAAAATCATAACTTTTTTATTCAAAATCTGAGATTTCATGAGATGAGTTCGAAAACATGGACCTGGGTACCCATACTTAAAGATCTTATGAAAACAAACACAAAAACATACATCTTGATACAAACTTTCGGATCAAAACATGGTTTTCTTCAAGAACATATGAATATCACTTTCTCTTTCTAAAACCGAACTTGAAAGCAATGCATGGTTCATGAAACATGCTAGATCATGCAATGCGATTAGATCAACATAAAGAATAACAAGAGTATATCACGAATCTAACCTTAAAACACGGATCTAACGGTTCGATCTCTAGAGATCAAGCTTGGAAATCTACTCCTCTCTCAAGAACTCCTCTTCCTCATCCTAGAGCTTCTCTCTCTGCCTAGAACAAAGATATAGAAATGATAGGTTTTCTCTCTCTAACGGCTGATTTAACTCTCTGCTGGGACACGTGGCACTACCGGATTGGTTCTCCTCAAAAAGGTGATTGAAAGACAAGACATATGTAAGACAAAGTGTATACAACAAGCTAGATGACATGGGCACTCCGGCAGGTAATGATCTCGGCTAAGGACATAGGTTTCGGCAAGTAAGGTCTCAATGATCTCGGCTAGGAAGGATAACACTTGGCCAAGTTGTGCCACACCTCGGCCTAGATGTGCCACACCTCGGTCTAGGTCATCCCAGTCCTAGAACAAGATCAGTAGGTGCAAGGATTAAGGATCTCGGACGCCTAGATGATAACATCTCGGCCTATATGCCTAGGTGATGGTGGAGGTCAACCAAAGTGGTTCCAAGATGGTCCAAGGTGTAAGAGGTTCAAAGGTGTGACCTAGGCTTAACATGACCTAGGCTTGGCATGACCTAGGCTTGACATGACCTAGGCTTAACATGACCTAGGCTTGACATGACCTAGGCTTGGCATGACCTAGGCTTGACAGGACCTAGGCTTGGCACGACCTTGGCTTAACATGACCTAGGCTTGACATGACCTAGGCTTGGCATGACCTAGGCTTAACATGACCTAGGCTTGACATGACCTAGGCTTGGCATGACCTAGGCTTAACATGACCTAGGCTTGGCATGACCTAGGCTTGACATGACCTAGGCTTGAGACAGCAAGGAAGGAACAAAACATGCAAGCAACACTTAAGCAAAACAAGACAAGATTCATGAATGCAAACTTAACAAGACAAAGTTATGTAAATGCACATGAGCATGACTAAGGCATGAATATGGGTTGTTACAGGATAGGTGCATGTTCATGTGCCAGCTAAAACCTAGGCAGTTGTTGACATTGCTCAAATCTGGTTCCCACTTTGCCAGCCAAAATGTTTATTTTGTTAGTAAATAAGGGCAATTAAAAAAAAAGATTAATATGGTTGTTGAAAAAAATGAAATGAAATGACTCTCGCATTAGGTCATAAATTAATGTGATGATAGCACTCTGCACAACTAGAATATTTTGACTGTTTAAGGAATGAGTCATTCCACATTATCACTAGATAAAAATTAACTTGAATGAAACAAATCTTATTATTTTAATCGAAAAAAATCAATTTCAGACACTAAATGTATTTACTCTAAGAGCTCTAAATAATTTTTTCTAAAACCAAATCAAGTTGGTGGTTACGAAACGGCACTATCACAAAAGGGAGCATCCAATACAACGGTCAAAAGAATTGTAAAACTTAAATTTTGACAAAAAACTCAAAATTGTAGTTCGTTAATGGCCTGTCAAAATTTGAGAATGATCAAATTTTGTGCCAGTAAAATTTGAAAAGTAACTAAATGAAAGTAGTTTCAAATTGCAATTTGTTAAAATAACATCTTTGCATTTTGCCACTGCAAGAAATATGGTTTTTAGTAGTGTTTGAAAAATGTTGCTAAATTCATAAATAAAAAAAATGCCGCTAAAATTTTTAGTGATTTTTTATTATGAACGCCGATAACACGGCCGTCGCTATATGTTTATGAGATTTAAAAAAGGGCATCTTTGACTTTTTGGCAACGTTTCAAAAATGCCATCTTATAGTTGCCGGCGGCAAATTTTTCTGGTGGCATGACGTCATGTGGGCACCTACAGTGGCGGTTTTTTTAAAAAACGCCACTAAATGTTATGTCTTCCCTTCAATTGGCGATTTCTTTTTCCAGATTGGTTTTACATTCTATCAAATGGAATTTTCTAACATTCATTCTAAACCATATTATTTTATTTATACCAAATTAAATTTTCAACAATATATTCAACCAATCATATCAAAATCAAAATTTAAAAAAAAAAAAAAAGAAAGAAAAAAATCACTGCCACATTCATACATTCAAGTCTCATTTGAAAATTTAAAATACAATGAACCAAAAAAAAAAATATAAATAAATAAAAACTACAAATAAAGTTGATGCATAACACCCATTCTTTTAATATGGGGTGACACCTGAAACATTTTGAGGCATTAATTTCAGACTTTTACTTTGTCCACTTTCTTGAGTTGATATAAATTGCGTATAAGTTGCATTCCAGGAAAAGAAAAAAAGAAAGACATTTCACACAAATAATAATGTGAAAACACATGATATGATTAAGAAATACAACTAAATATATGTATATATATTTAGAGAGAGAGAGAGAGAGAGAGAGAGAGAGAGAGAGAGATTAACAAAGATAAGTGACTAACATGGAAAAAGGAACAGAACATTCAACTCTTATATATTAATTATTCTTCTCTTCAAAATTCATTTCATTTCCCAAATTTGTTTGAAATTCTTAACAAAAATCAGAGACATCTCATTTCCCTCAAACAAGACTGCCTCTACTTTATATGCCTAATTAAATTAACTTACCAGAATTTCTATTTGAAACTTGAGAGAGAAATATCACTCTCAGAACCCCTTTCAACATTTGATCTTCCAGGTATATAAAACACCGTTAGGTTTTTGTAATTAGTAATCCCGTTTGACAAAACTCCTTTCAGTTGTAATTTTACTCGATCTTTTATTTCAGTGAGGCTATGAGTTAGATGCAAATCCAACTCGAATTGTGCTTTGCAGAAAAGTTTGTAATGTTAATTCTTTCATGTTTACCATCTACTATTTTTGCAGAGCGCCTGAATTTCTGGGAAGAAAGTTTTACCGCTTGAGTAGTGAAAGTTGTACTCGAGCAGTCAGCCTATATGTTTCGCACCGCCTTTAGTCACACTGCTCGAGCGCAGAATGATGAAAGTTGCGCTCGAGCGGTCTTCGCGATTTTGTTTTCCATAAAGTGCGTTATTTGCTGTTTCTAGGGAGGTGGGCAGGGCAGATTTTCAGAGAGAAATAAGATACAAAGTGTTTTTATATTGAAAGGTGTTTTATGAGTATTTCCTTGATGATTTAAAAGTGATCAATTGATCCGTGAACTTCTTATTAACATCATCAAGGATTTGTTTGTTTTCGTTTATTCAACTAGAGAGAGAGAGAGAGAGAGAGAGAGAGAGACAGTTGTTCTTCGGTGGATTCCGTGGAATTAGGGCTTGAAGCTTTGGTGGATTCCAAAGTGGCTCATCGTCGTGAATTCAACATCAGCATTGTAGATTCAACGTTGGGCAAGAAAATTCTGAGGTGAAGACGGGACTAGAAGAGGCACATAAGGGTCGGTTCGATTCGGACGTGGATTTGCTAAGTAATTGAGGGTACACTTGTGTAATTATTTTTTGTCTTCTCAGTGGATTGTTTTGTAACTTTTGCCCATAATTTTTTTTATCACATTTGGGGGCGCTCCAATTGTGTTTTTTCCACGTAAAATCGTTGTGTCGATTTGTCTTTGATTGTTTGATTGAAACTGTTATTTACTGGTTAAAATTGATACATAATCACAAATCAATATCTCGGGAATTTAAGATTTTTCAAACACAATTTTGAGGGGAAAAAATTAGAAAATTCAAGGACGATCCTCTGTATTACATATCATAAATATGAAAAGATGATTTTAAAAAGGGCTAAACTTCTCTCTAGTTCGAGATCAGATTGGAGCATGTTGTTGGGCCCGTGGGGGCCCATTACGAGTCTTGTTTTGATGATCCGAACCGTTTCATGTGTAGAACTCATCGAGAACATTATTCCTATAAAAAAAATCACGTTAATCGGATATCAGTAGCTACTTGATCGAATCATATTTCTATCAAAGGTAAATATAATTTTCAAAATAAATTGTTAATAAAAATCTGATCAAGTAACTATCGATATCCGATCAACGTACTTATTGTTAGAAATGGTTTTGAAGTTTTGG
Organism: Camellia japonica; assembly: GCA_030407325.1. Classification (NCBI taxonomy): domain Eukaryota; kingdom Viridiplantae; phylum Streptophyta; class Magnoliopsida; order Ericales; family Theaceae; genus Camellia; species Camellia japonica. The sequence continues at coordinate 44,132,458 of JAPPVO010000017.1, forward strand.
AAAAATATAATTTTTCCTTAACTTTGGTCTATTTTTTAGGTGGGACCCATACGCTAAAGTTAGCGAGTCTAAGTGGTAGCGCGTTCTATGTCGCGTTGTGATTCACGTGGTATATTTGGTTGCTCAAAACCATTATCGGGTGAATGGGAAATTGAAGTCAAAGTGAGCTCCATGGAAATGGAGTTTTGGTGAAAATTTCTTAAATGTGTGGTTTAAGGCTTGTCCCATATTGGTTTGGTAGGAAGAATTTTGTGGGTTTATAAGGCATGGGTTTGTAACTTGAGGAGGGCCTCAAGGGTCACCCCAAGTTTGTAAAAGGGAGAGGTTATGGGCAAATTGGGCTAGACCCATTGGACCCAAAAATAAACACACGCGCACACATCGCCACCACCGTCCGTCCGGTCGGTCGGACGGGCTAGGCTTGGGCACGGGTGCATGGTGTGAGGTTAGATTGGGCTTGTCTAGCTCAATACTTATCTTTTTAGGCCAAAAACATTTGAATTCAATTTTATTTTTTGGTAAAATAAAATCTGTCCAGTTTAAATTTCAATTTTTTGAACTTAAATTTGTTGCACCTCTTCAGAATTTTTGTATAGTTTTAGATCTGTCCCAATAGATCTGAATTTGTCCAGATGCAAACCCAAAACAATTTTTATCTATTTGAAATTCAAACCAAATCTGTTGATCTATCTGAACAGGTACCATACCTGTTGGATTCAAACCTAACAGCCACCATTTTCATCTACAAATAGGCAGTCCTTCACTTGGTTTTTGCACTCCAATTTTGTCCCTAACTCTACCTGCTCTCTCTACATTTTGCTATATTGTTTTCTTGTGAAAAAAAGTGTAAACACAAAGTGTGTTCGTTGTGCAAACAATTTGTAGTGCTGCTCTTGTTTGTTGTTGATCATTTTATCCTGGGAGATAGACGTCCACAATCTGAAAGTACCGTGGAGAGGACGAATCTGTCTTAAGGATATAGTGTTAAACACTAGACTTGATCAAAAAATTTGTTCAAGTAATTAATTTATTATCTTTTTTTTTTCCCTGTTTCAGATTTTGATTTTGTTTTAGTAACAAAAAAAAATCTATTTTATTTATTTTATTTTATTTTCTAGTTTGATTTTTGTAATCAAACAAATTCTCTCATTTTCTTTATTTCTTCTGTATTCCGTTTGTTGTTAAGTACACAAACATAATTTATTTTTTAAATACAATGAAGATTGTCCAACAATCTTAAGAGAGAATATTTTTTGGTGATTTCATTGTATTTATTTTTCTGTGCTTTCACAAAGGGATATTCTGGTTGGAAAATACAAATAGTAGTAATATATTGTTTATTTTCTTTGACAACTAGTAGTAATATACTGGTGTCATTAATAATTGCAGAATATTAATTTGTGTTACAGAAAATTATTGTGGTATTTTATTTTTCTAGTTTTAGTAACAAGAAAAGTAAAATTATTTTGTGTTATAATTGATTTTCTAGTTTGAGTAATTAGAAAATTAATTTGTGTTTTAGTTTTTCTGATTTTTGTAATCAAATATTATGGCTGCTGAAAATCGTACTCTAAATCCGATCGTTACAACAACTCGGGTCCCTATCCAGAATCATGTTCAAGTTCCAATAAATCATGGAGAAAAATTGGAAAAATTTAATGGCACTGAGTTTAAGAGATGGCAGCAGAAAATGCTGTTCTATCTTACAACTCTAAATTTGGCCCGGTTTTTCCGTGAAGAGGCTCTAATACTTAGAGAGGATGAAAGTGATCAGCAAGTTGTTGCCACTGTAGATGCTTGGAAACATTCTGATTTCCTGTGTAGAAACTACATCCTCAATGGCCTTGACAATATGCTGTATAATGTTTATAGCCCTCTGAAATAGCAAAAGAATTGTGGGATTCTTTGGAAAAAAAAAATCCAAGACAGAGAATGCCGACATAAAAAAATTTATTGTCGGTAAATTTCTAGATTTTGTTATGGTAGACTCCCAAACAGTAATTTCTCAAATTCAAAATTTTCAATTGATTTTGCATGATATTCATTCTGAAGGTATGTCATCTTAGCAAGTCTTTCCAAGTTGCTGCTTTAGTGGAAAAGTTACAACTGGTTTGGAAAGATTTCAAAAATTATTTAAAACATAAATGCAAGGAGATGACCATGGATGAATTGATTATAAGACTAAGAATTGAGGAAGATAACTGAAAGGCTGAAAAGAAGAATGGTAAAAATCCCATTGAGTCCAAGGCTAATGTGGTTGAACAAGTGCACAAACCACATAACAAAAAGAGGAAATTTACTGGAGATGGTCATAAATAAGGCGACAATAATGGCAATAAAAAGTTCAAAGGTAAATGCTATAATTGTGGTAAGACCAGACATCAAGCTTCTGATTGCCGCCGCCCTAAGAAGGATTGCGGAAGTACAAGCAAGAAGACTACCAATCAAGCCAATGTGACATAACTTAATTACATCTCTAACGAGGTAAATGACATCAATCTCTCTGCTATGGTGTCTGAGGCTAATTTGATTGGAAATCCCAAAGAATGGTAGGTTGACACTGGGCAACTCGTTACATTTGTGCGGATAAGAAGATGTTCACTACTTACAATGAGGCTGCAAATGGTTAATAACTTTTCATGGGAAATTCTTCTACTTCTATTGTGGCTAGACAAGGAAAGGTGATCTTGAAGATGACATCAGGGAAAAACTTACCCTCAACAACATACTGTATGTATCAGACATCCGGAAGAATTTAGTTTCTAGTTATTTGTTAAGTAAAAATGGTTTTAGGCTTGTATTTGAGTCTAATAAATTTATATTAACAAAGAGTGATATGTATGTTGGTAAGGGATAAATGAGTGATGGTCTCTTCAAGTTGAATATAATGACTGTTGTACCAAAACTTACTATTAATAAGAATAACACATCTTTTGCTTATATTCTTGAGTTGAATTTATGGCATGGTAGATTAGGACATGTAAATTTTGACGTTTTGCGTAGATTAATTGGTTTGGATTATATACCAAAGTTTGAAATTGATCCTAATCACAAATGTGAGATTTGTGTAGAAGCGAAACTAACTAAGGCTCCATTTAAATTTGTTGAAAGAAAAACCGAACCTCTAGAATTAATTCATACAAATGTATGTGATCTTAAATTTGTTCAAACTAGAGGAGACGAAAAGTATTTCATAACATTTATCAATGATTGCACAAGATATTATTATGTATACTTACTTAGAAGTAAAGATGAACCCTTAGAAATGTTTAAACTCTACAAAGCTGAAGTTAAAAATCAACTTGGTAAAACTATTAAAATGGTTAGAAGTTATAGGGGTGGTGAATATGATGCACCTTTAAATAAATTTGGTGTACAACATGACATTATTCACCAAACTACAGTACCCTATTGTCCATAGCAAAATGAAATTGCTGAAAGAAAGAATAGAACCCTAAAAGAAATTATGAATGTCATGTTACTAAGTGCAGGTTTACCACAGAACTTGTAGGGGGAAGCAATATTGTCTGCTAAGTCTGTTCATAATAGAATACCCCACAAGAAAACCAACAACACTCCTTATGAATTGTGGAAAGGTCGACTGCCTTCCTACAAATACTTAAAAGTGTGGGACTGTTTGGCAAAAGTTGAAGTTCCTATTCCTAAAAAGACTAAGATAGGACCAAAAACAATGGATTGTTTGTTTATTGGTTATGCTCAGAATAGTAGTGCATATCGGTTTCTGACTTATAAATCAGAAATACCTATATAAATGTGAACACTATTATAGAGTTAAGGAATGCTGTATTTTTTGAACGTGTCTTTCCTTACAAGAAAGGACAGGAATTAAGTTCATAGAAAAGAACTTATGATTGTACACAAAGTCAAGAGACTAATGACAATCAAACACAAGAGAGTAGTAATGGTCTCGACCACCACAGGATTTAATTGACAATGAACCAAGACGAAGTAAGAGAGCAAGAATAGCAAAATCCTTTGGTCAAGATTTTTTGATATACCTATTAGAAAACGAGCCTCCAAACTTTAAGGAAGCAATGATAAGTTCTAAATACCTTTGTGGAAAAAGGCTGTTAATAATGAAATTGAATCCATTATGCAAAATCATACTTGAGAATTGGTGGATCTTCCACACGGTTCTAAACCTCTTCGATATAAATGGATATTCAAGAGAAAAATAAAAGCAGATGGTTCAATAGACAAATATAAAGTAAGACTTATAGTAAAAGGTTACAGACAAAAGGAAGATTTGGACTATTTTGACACATATTCCCCTATGACAAAAATAACATCCATTCGCATGCTTATTGCTATAGCAATGTTGTATAATTTAAAAATACATCAAATGGATGTTAAGAAAGCTTTCTTAAACGGTGATCTAAATGAAGCGATATATATGGAGCAACCCGAAAGGTTCGTAGTGCCGAGGCAAGAAAAGAAAGTTTGTCGACTTGTAAAATATCTTTATGGATTAAAACAAGCACCTAAGCAATGACATGAAAAATTTGATCATGCTATGCTTACCAACGGGTTTAAGATAAACGAATGTGACAAGTGTGTCTATGTTAAAAACACTGACCAAGGATATGTCATAGTTTGTTTTTATGTGGATGATATGCTTATCATTGGAAGCAGTCAAAATATGATCAAATCGCAAATGCTAAATAGAAGATTTGATATGAAAGATATAGGGGTTGCAGATGTAATATTACGAATGAAAATTACTAAAACATTTGACGGATATGCCTTATTTCAATCACATTATATTGAGAAAATTCTTGATAAATTTATCAAGGATGATATGAATGTAGCTAGAACACCTGTAGACATTAGTCTTTATTTACTGAAAAATAAAGGTGATGCAGTGTCTTACTTAAAATACTCCCAAATCATTAGAAGTCTAATGTACCTAATGAATTGTACTCATCCTGATATAGCTTATGTTGTCAGTAAATTGAGTAGGTACACTAGTAACCCCGGAGAAGACTATTGGAAAGTGATCATTCGGGTTCTTAGATATCTAAGATTTACCCGTGATTATGGTTTGAACTTTATTCGATATCTAGCAGTACTCGAAGATTATTGTGATACCAATTGGATATCAGATACTAAAGATTCAAAATCCACTAGTGGATATGTCTTTACTCTGGAAGGCGCTGTTGTTTCTTGGGATTCCACGAAACAAACATGCATCACACGATCCACAATAGAATCAGAGTTCATTGCTTTAGACAAAGCAGAAGAAGAAGCAAAATGGCTTCGTTACTTCTTAGAAGACATTCCAATGTGGCCAAAACCTGTGCCAGCTATTTGCATTTATTGTGATAGTCAATCTGCAATAAGCATGGCACATAATCATATGTATAATGGTAAGTCACGACATATTCGTCGTCGACATAATACCGTAAGGCAATTGCTCTCAAATGGAATAATCTCAATAGATTATATAAAATCTAAAGAGAATATTGCGGATCTGTTAACAAAAGGTTTGACAAAAGAGCAACTGTATAGTTCATCAAAGGGGATGGGATTAAAGCCTATTACTTAAGAGTCATCATAATGGTAACCCTACTTATATGACTGGAGATCTCAAGAACTAAGTTCAAAGGGACAACTAAGGTATGTGTGGCTCGCCAGAAATCACCAAGAGATTAAAATTCCTTACCCATTCCAATGATGAGAGTGATATCTGTAACATGTGTTGTATGCAGGGGTCTAAGGATAAGCTTAGCTTTTAATGATTACTTATATCTTGATTTAAGCATAAAATTAAGACGAATATGAGAGATACTCACAATAAGAATCACCTATATGAGTGTCGAACTGGAGCTAGTTCTATGAGAATGAAGAGGTTAAATTCTCTAGAACCAGTCATGAAAACCAGGAGCGTTCAATGCCAAAATGAATACAACCGTGAGAACCACGATGTGTCAGAAGATATTTTGTGTGAAATATATTGTCTTGGCTTACACAAACAGCTGAACAATGCAAGGCATCATGTCCATTGGTTAGCTAGTAAGTCCGACAAGTTATCACTAGGGAAGGTTCAAGGTCGAAAGCTACTTATCCTGATGTAAGATATTTTCGACTTATACTCTTTCGACAATTCTGCATATTGTTGTATTTCCGTTATCATCAAATTCTATTCATGTAGGGGATTGTTAGAAATGGTTTTGAAGTTTTGGAAAAATCTGATTTTTCTTTAACTCTGGCCTATTTTTTAGATAGGACCCATATGTTAAAGCTGGCGGGTCTAAGTGGTAACGCGTTCTATGCCACGTTGTGATTCACGTGGTATATTTGGTTGCTCAAACCATTATCGGGTGAATGGAAAATTGAAACCAAAGTGAGCTCTATGGAAATGGAGTTTTGATGGAAATTTCTTAAAAGTGTGGTTTAAGGCTTGTCCCACATTGGTTTGGTGGGAAGAATTTTGTGGGTTTATAAGGCATGGGTTTGTAACATGGGGAGGGCCACAAATGGCACCCCCAGTTTGTAGAAGGGAGAGGTTATAGGCAAATTGGGCTAGACCCATTGGACCCAAAAATAAACGCATACGCGGGCGCCGCCGCCGCCGCAGTCCATCCGGTAGGTCGGGCAGGCTGGACTGGGCCTGGGCCTGGGCCTGGGTTTGGGCGCGGGTGCGTGGTGTGAGGTTGGGTTGGGCTTATCCGTCCTAATACTTATCATTTTTGGGCCAAAAACATTTGAATTCAATTTTATTTTTTGGTAAAATAAAATCTATCCAGTTTAAATTTCAATTTTTTGAATTCAAATTTGTTGCACCTCTTCAGAATTTTTGTACAGTTTTATATCTGTCCAAACAGATCTGAATCTGTCCAGATTCAAACCCAAAACAGTTTTTATCTGTTTGAAATTCAAACCAAATCTGTTGATTTGTTTGAACAGGTACCATACCTGTTGGATTCAAACCTAACAACCACCATTTTCATCTATAAATAGGCAGTCCTTCACTTGGTTTTTGCACTCCAATTTTGTCCCTAACTCTGCCTGCTCTCTCTGCATTTTGCTACATTGTTTTCTTGTGAGAAAGAGTGTAAATACAAAGTGTGTTCGTTGTATAAACAATTTGTAGTACTGCTATTGTTTACTGTTGATCATTTTATCTTGGGAGATAGACGTCTACAACCTGAAAGTACCGTGGAGAGGACGAATCTGTCTTAAGGACACAGTGTTAAACACTGGACTTGATCAAAAAATTTGTTCAAGTAATTAATTTATTTTATATTTTTTTTTCCTGTTTTAGATTTAGATTTTATTTTAGTAACAAAATAAAAATCTGTTTTATTTATTTTATTTTATTTTCTGGTTTGATTTTTGTAATCAAACAAATTCTCTCAATTCCTTTATTTCTTCTGCATTTCGTTTATTGTTAAGTACATAAACATAATTTTATTTTTTAAATACAGTGGAAATTGTCCACAATTTTTTACAAAGATAAATTGTATTGCAGACGAACATGACCCAAAAAGAATATGTAAGGTCCACTGTGCATTTGTTGCCTGAAGTGGCCATAACTAGATTCAAAGGAACCTATTATTAGATGAAGAAGAGAAACAAGTTGCAAACCCGGGCACATACAATGTCAATTTTTTTTTTTTTTGAACGAATACAATGTCATTCAATCATTTAATATGAAGGAACAAAAAAACAAAAAACTATTTGATACAAGTTAAACTTGTCCTCGTGAAAAACAAAATGATAGAAGCGGTCACAGATCATAAATTAACACAAGGTAAATTATATTTTACCCTCTTTATGTTGATGACTTTCCATTTTCGCCATTCAAGTTTTTTTTTTTTTTTTTGGTCTTTCATATTTTAAGTTTTTCTTAATTTACTTCTAAAGTTAATTTCTATTCAAATTTAAATAGAAAATACCATAATAATTATCACATAACATAAAAAATATATTATTATATTGGAGTTTAAATTTATGTTAGAGATGTGAGTTATATATAATAAAATATTTTTATGCTAAGTAACTAACAATGTGTCATTTTTTGTCTATTTTTTAACAAAAATTAACTTTAAAAATAAAGTGAAAAAAATTTTGAAACATGAATATCAAATTGAAAAAACAACAATTTAAAAAACCAAAATGAAAAAATATCTAAACATAAAAAGGCCATAACTCAATGTTAAACATCTGTTGTCGTTGAGTAAAATTATACAATATGTTCAATTTTCGTTCTTTAGCGAGTATTGGTAAAATGTCCACATAAGTTGAATGTCAATTCAGCTCCGATTTAGATCTCTAATTTAGCTGCTCTAAAAGCAGCTCTAAATAGGTGGCACCCAACAAGGGAAGATGAAGCACAGTTGCACATACAGTGTGTGTGTTTCAAGCACTGTTTAAAAATAAAAAAATAATAATAAAATAAAAAAAGATTAAAAAATAAAATATAAAAAGAAAAAATATAAAAATGATGATTAAAGATATAAAAAAAAGATAAAAATATAGATAGAAGAAAGGAAAAAAGAATAAATAAAAAATAAAGTAAATAAAAAGAAAAAGAAAGTAAAAAAAATAAAATAAAATAAAATAAAATAAAATAAAAATGGATAAAAAAAGAATAAAATTAAGAATAAATAAAAAAATGAAAAAGAAAATAATAATAATAATAAAAAAAAGTAATGGTGATGTAAAATAGCGGTAAAATAGAGGTATTTCAAGGTCTATTCCAGATCTATCTCTCCTTCGCCGTCCCTCTCCTCCACCATCGGACGTCTTGTCCCTCCTCCACCGTCCGGCGTTCGCTGTCTCCCTCTCTGGCTTCCCTCTCTCGCTCTAAAAGCATTTGTAGATCTGTCATCCGCCATCCCTCTTCTCCATTGTCTGACATCTTCTCTTTCACCGATCGTCGTCTCTCTGTCGCTCTGAAAGCATTTCTAGGTTAGTGATGCTGTCCTCCAAACATGTTGGATTTTCTATATATATATATATATATTGAGAATGATAAATTGATGAGTTTCTGGTTAATCATTTTTAATTAATGATGAATTGATTTTGATGAATTGAATGAGAGTGAATTGATGAATATTTAGATATGTAGACTGTAATATTGATGAATCGTTGCCAGAGCTTGCAGTTGTAATATTGATTAATATTTTGATATGTTGATTGTAATTGAATTTAAGTCTTTTGATTTAAGTTTAAATTTTGAATGAGCAGAAATGGAGATTGATTCAAATAGTGGTGAGAATCCTTTATTAAATGATAATAAAGAAGTTGAGGAACCTAAGAGAGGTATGTGTTTTATCTCAAAGTAAGAAGTGTACACATTTTATGCCAAATATGCTAAGCATGTTGGATTTTCTATAACTTATAAAACACAAGTTTTTTGGCGATGATGGGGAATTAAGATACTTTGGGATTGAATGTTCTTGATCGGGGAAGAGAACCAAAAAAATCAGAAGTAAACCCTCTAAAGCCATCTCTGTCCACAAAAATTAGTTGCAAAGCAAGGGTACGAGCGAGACTACAAAAGGATGAGAGATTTATGTTAACCACAGTTAAACTTAAGCATAATCATGAATTGATTTCTATCGACTCACGTCATTTTTCAATAAATAAAAAATTCTTACTCTTGTGAAGAGAATATTAGAAATTAATGATGAAGCAAGGATTGGGGTGTTTAGGAATTATCACTCAATGGTTGTTGAAGTTGGGGGTTATAAGTCATTAACATTTGATGAGCGAGATTCAAGGAATTACATTGACAGAGCTAGAAAATTGAGGCTTGAAGAAGGAGATTCCGATGCACTTCAAAAATATGTTTTAAGGATACAAGCACAAAATTCGAGTTTCTATTAATATTATATGATTGATGTTGATACTAACTTTAGCATTAGAAACTTGTTTTGAACAAATGCAATGAGTTGGGTGACTTATGAAGAATTTGGGAGATGTTGTTTCATTTGACACAACTTATCTCACTAACAAATATGATATGCCATTTGCTCCGTTTGTAGGAGTTAACCATCATGGACAACCGAGTTTACTTGGTTGTGGGTTGTTATCTAATAAAGACACTGATACATTTGTTTAGCTATTCAAAGCATGGTTAAATTGCATGTTAGATCATCCCCAAAAGCTATAATAACTTATCAGTGCAAAGTTATGCAAAATACTATAGAAATTGTCTTTCTAAATACTCGACATCAATAGTGTTTATGCCATATAATGAAGAAAATTCCAGATAAATTAAAAGGGCATTCCCAATATGAATCCATGAAGTTGGATTTACAAAATGCAGTGTATGACACTTTCACAAAAGATGAATTTGAGATGAAATGGAAAGAGATGATTGCAAAATTCAATCTTTATGAAAATTAGTGGTTAGGGGTGTTATATGATAAGCGACGTTGATGGGTTCCTGTCTATGTGAAAGATATATTTTGGGCTGGCATGTGAACTGCACAATGAAGTGAGAGCATGAATGCCTTTTTTAATAGATATCTCAACCCAAAGACTATATTAAAACAATTTGTTGAACAATATGACAATGGCTTGAGAAGTAAGATAGAGAAAGAGAAGAAAACTGACTTCAAGTCTCGACACAAAGTGTTTGATTATCTAACTGTGTATGGTTTTGAGAAGCAATTTCAGGATGCCTACACCAATGCAAAATTCAAAGAAGTTCAAGCAGAGATGAAGAGACTAGTTTATTGTTAGTTGTTTCTTGTGAAAGAGGAGGGTTCAATTTGTACATATTTTGTGAAGGAATCCGTGATAGTTTTTGGTAAGATGAAGCATGTGGACTTTGTTGTCTATTATAATTTGACAGAATTTGATGTGCAATGTATGTGTTGGTTGTTTCAATTTAGAGTCATCATGTATGTTCACTCACTCGTTGTGCTCATTGCAAGATGCATAAATGAGGTTCCAAAAAAATACATTCGACCATGATGGAGAAAAGATTTAGATAGAGGGTACACATGCATAAAAACCACATACACTCGCTTTGGGGATTATTTCGATGCAAATGTCTATGATAGTATGAACAGAAAATTGATTAGGATTGTACAAGTTGCTGGGAACTCTGAAGGGAAAATAAAAATTATTGACTATAGGTTGGATGAAATCAAGGCAAAAGTGATAAAAGATGATGAGGGTGGTGGAAATAATGTAACACCTTCGACTAGTAATGTACCACTTATTACTAGTAATGTACCATCTCTTCCTCGATTGGCAGCATTAATAAAAAAGCAATCAGTAATACCAATTTGCTTAGTCCTTTGGTTGCTCGCTGAAAAGGTCGTCCAGTCACCAAATGAAAGGTCGCCAAAGTAGATCAAATAGTCAATTGGTTGAAGGCAACCAAAACGACATAACAAATCAAAGGTAAATTGATTGGTATTCATATATATCCATCCGTTTTCTATCATTTCTCTATATTCAACTTATATTTAATTGTAAGCACCTCATAAATTTGAGGCATTCATTAATCTTGAACAATATAGGGTACTAAGGTGCTTGGAGCTCAAGCTCAAGGTCAATCTCAATCTCAACCTCAACGTAAGTGCACGTAGAGAGCTTTATCATATGGTTGGCATGGAAAATAGTATGTGTGTGCCGATACGTGTACATCACAGGAATTTACTTTATGAGTTTATGTTATTTGTCAATAATGTTTAGTAAACTGTTTTTAACATGTCATTTTAATTGAATAGGGACACATGGTGTCACGACCCAAACCCACCCTTATAGGTTTAGCGTCGTAATCAGCCAATAATCATGGGATCACCAAAGGCCCCTAAACAAACTATCACATATTAAGGGGCTAGCAGAAGCATATATACATAAAATACATAGCCCATTGAGCTGTGTAGATATACATAGGACAAAAATTTCAAAACTTTATATATATACATGCGACGTCATAAATACAGTAGTCTTACGTCATATTCATTAAGGATATAACCAGAAGGAGACTTAGCCCAAAATACAAATAAACAAAAAGCTTGTTCATAATCCAAAAAAAAAAAAAAAGTCTTATACGTTCACAAAACATGACCACATGACTTTCGGAACCTCCTCAGGAGGCACAAGGGTTGGCCGACAAACAAAGCTCCAGGCGATCATCATTGAGCTTGGCCACTTTCATGATCACCTACATACATAAGTAATAGAGTAAGCGGAAGCCTAGTGAAGAATAACAGAGTAAAGGGTTTTAATTGAATGATATCCCATATCAGATTCAAAAATCAGAATTCAAATTCATATTCTTGTTCAAATCATGTACAGAAATCAGAGTTTATGCTTAATCATACGTGGTATATCCATTAGTGCTAGCAGAACAGATGGTGGTTATGAGTAACCAGTTCCATAAAGGAACCTTCAGATCCAGGTAATAGATAATAAATATGCTGATCTCCAAGATGAAGCCTCTGGTACGAGTAACAGATTACAGATATAATAAGTTCCATAATGGAACCTTCGATGCTGGGTAACAGCTAACATATATCACATAATGCCAAGGATGCCATGAATACATTGTCAGAAATTGGATAATCGTTCATTGTACAGAACATAACATTTCTGAAAACAGATCTTATTTCATCGTAGAGAAAATAAATAAAGTTGAGCATAGTTTTACAAAGTTATTAGAGCAGATAAATCAGATAACTTGCGGCGTGTGACCTACACGAACATAACAGGCACACACATTGAAACACACACTTGGATAGTACTTAACTTATCGCGTTTCGTTCTTAGTGTGTTTATAAGTATTATCATCATTATTATGTCTTAATTAGGGCTTAAGAATGCCTAAGATGCAATAAGGATACCAAAACATGTTGTTTAACACTTAGTCAAATTTGCTAAAAACAGGGTCCTCGCTCAAGCGTAGTTTCCCTCGCTCGAGTGGAGGGTCAAAAATAAGGATGGTCGCTCGAGTGCAACTTCCGTCGCTCGAGCGGTCTGTAAACTCTACAAAAGTACTGGTTGCTTGATTTTTCTACTTGACACACACTCGACAGTCGCTCGAGCGTGAGACTAAGGCCTTCGCTTGAGCGCAACTCTAGTCGCTCGAGCAGTCTGCAAAATTGTAAACTTATGAGGGCATGCATTTTACGCTCGAGCGCACTTTTCCTCGCTCGAGTAGAAGTGCAAGATCAAGAGTGGTCGCTCAAGCGTAGGATCTATTGCTTGAGTGGTGAAGTAGAATTCTGAAATTTCCAGATTGATGTTCTACGCCCAAAACTCAAATTCAAAGCTGCAAAACACAACCTTTGGGCCCCAAAACATGAGAAAACACTTGTAAACTTATAAAACATCATGAATTAAGGTTCATTACACAAAATCAAGGCCCAAAAGCAAGCAAATTTTTCAAAACCAAGCTTAAACAATATGTATACATATCATACATGTGTTGTCAGGAACTCAAACCTTCCAAAACATGTACAAATAGAGTGTTAAAGTGCAAAACCAAAATGAGCTCCCATAATTGAACAAAAATATGTCCTTGCACATATGAACTTGTTGAAATCAAAACTCAAAATCCATGAAATGCACATGCATGTATGGTATGACTTAAATTTCTTTATTTCTAGCTTAATTCTCGTGTTTGAACACTTAAACTTCTTGAAACCATGCATTTGTTAGTTCAATTACATAGCCAAATGGTTGAATTCTTACCTTAGATGTTAAATTATGCTCTAGGTGGTTATTTGGTTGAGGTTCCAAGTTAATTCTTCCAAATCTTCCTCACTTGCCCTTGTAGATTTCAATTTTCTCTTGGTCTCCCTCTCTCATATGTTTGAGCTCAAGGATGATGAAATGAAGGTGCAAAAATGTGTTCTAGAGATCTCATATGCCTTATATAGGCTTAATTAAGGAGACTTAATTAATGATTAATCAATTGACATTATTTATTCTAATTTAATCGCTCCGAATTGAATTTCAATCAAACCTACCATAAAATTCTAAAAATTCCAAATAACACATAAATCAAGTCAATTTCATGATCGGATGTGTAGACACCCCATTTTTAACCGACCTTAAGACTCAGACATCATTGATTGAGCGCTTGATGATGGTGCATGTTGTGCTTGTTCTGAGGTTCCGGAGTTTTGGCTGAGAGCCTTGCATCCGAGCCTATGAACTTTTTGTGCTTTGGCTCGGTTTGTGGACTGAACTTTGTTTCTCTTCCCCGGAGGGAGGGAGAGGTCTTGTAGACCATCTCTTTGTGGTCGTAGACCACTTTTCGTGGTTGTAGGCCACTTTTCCCGTTTGGAGACTAGTTTCCGGTTTTTGGAGCCTTCGACTGCGCGCCTTGGTCTCGGTCCGTTTGGTGTGGTTTTTGAACCATGCCTTGTTGCCTCTGCCTAGAGGAACACTGTGGTCCAGGAGACCACTTTTGTGGTCGCATGCCACTTTTGGTCCTCGTCAGCTAGTTTTCGGGGCTTTCGGCCGCGTGCTTTGCCTCCTGATCTCTCGTCTTGCATCCGTTTTGGTTTGTTTTTGGTATAAACCTTATTTTCCTTGTTTGGAAGGTGGTACAGGGGTGGGAGACCACTTTTTCTCCTTGGAGACCACTTTTCCTCCCGCCAGCCAGTTTTCTTGTCGGATAACTGGCTTTCTTGATCTTTGGACCATCTTTTCTGGTCGGCCACCCAACCAATTGCTTGCTTTCAGTATGTTGACCACTCCCACCCATGGCCGACCAGTTTTTACTCTGAGTGACCACTTAAAGTGGTTGGCCGATGTAGACATCCCCGAACGCCCCGGGAGGGTTAAGTCCCGTTCTGTTCATTTTGGGGTTCACTACAGTTTGGACTCAAATTGTCACGGTTCTTAATCTGAACCAAAGAGTCCAAATCCGGCAAATCGTTTTGAGAAAACAGATTTTTAGAAAAGAAGTGCCAAACATGGACTGCTTTGCCAGATACAGAGTCGCCACCTAAATATTTTATTTTTGGGAAATTTAGGAAACCCTGACTCGTTGCCTAAGGCCACGTGTCCGTCATCACCAAAGTTGCCTCGGCTCGGGAACGTGGGTACAATTGGGGAAGGTCACTTCGTGAGCACCCCCGCTCGCCCGATCAAAGATCGGCCTCTACTAACCATGATATCTATTTTGAAAACATTGTGTGTTCTTATTCCGGTTATTAGCCTAGATTTACTATGTGATGCGCACAGCATACAAGTATAGACTGGATCGCCTGAATTGGAACAAAACATTTCATGCTTGTTTGTCTGAAAATGGTTTGATGGTGCTACTCGCAAGTAGGCTAAGACGTGGATTTGCCACCCTTGGGTGGGCTTAAGAAAACATGATTTTGCCACTATCTAGTGGGCTTTAAAACAAATAGTTGATGAATTGTTCCAATCCAAATAACCCAACCTCCACCCACAGGCATTCAAGCAGTTATATCACATAAGCAAATAGCCTCATGGTAAGCATGCTATCATGGCAGTCACTCACACGCATGCAAGGATGCTAAAGCATAAAACTCACCGAGTACTCCGAGCCAAAACAGAAACCGATTAGAAATCATGCATGATCCTAACTATACAGAAATGCCTAATGCAACACATGCAAAAATGCAAACTATAGCAGGCTCGGCTATTCTAAACATGGCATATGGAATGCTACAACTAACACGTATTCAATTTGGAATTGAAGTACAATGCAGTTAGTATGGTGCGCCGAGCTCGGTGCATGCAAGACAGATGAATGAATGCAAACATGCTATCATACTATATGCTAATTGAAATATGCCCTAATCTAACCATCATAAGCGGATAAATAAAAGGGAAGAAAGACGTGGGGTTGGAAGACATACATCACACTCACCCACACTTATTACAGTTGTGCCCTCGCGCAGAGGGTCCGAATAAATATACAGTCCCAAATAAAAGAATAGTACAGTCCCAATAATACAGTCCAAATAATGTACAAATTCCTAATTAATTGACAAATTAACTAAGAAAACTGTAAAACTGGCATGCAAGCCAGGGACTGCCTTGATTCTGATGAATGACGTATGTTTGGGTTGCCTTGCGCGGAAATCCACTGGGATGCCCCAATTAGCCTCTGTTTCGCAATTATTCTTGGAAAGCGCGCCAAGCCTCGGAAGACTGCTGATTCTTGATTTGCTGCAACAGAGAGCAGGAAAGGGGCATAGCAATGTATTTTCACAAATGTATGCATGCCTCGATCCTCGTGCCACCAATCACGCATCTCGATGCATGATGGCCGAGGAGTCGAATTGCACAACTCAATATGGAATGAATGCACATGAAAACTATAACAAAACGTAACTCCATCATGGATAATCCGGAGTGTCGGTGACTGGGGAATTGAGACACGTTCCGTCACTCGGAGTACGAAACGCACCTCGTTTCCCGTGTCCGGCTAACTCCTATCCCGAACACGATGCAATATGCATGACATGCATGAAATGCAACTAAGATACAATCCTAACGTGCACAATGTTATGGAATGGCATACACAATGCACGAGATGAGATGACATACACAATGCGCTAATATACAACCTAGCATACACAATGCTATGGAATGAAATGGCATACACAATGCAATATGGACTTACACTAACATGAGTGGACCTCAGCCACACTCACATGAGAGGCCATAATGATGAAAATGAGACAACTCGGGATACGTGCACACGTGCACGCAAACCGAGGACCGAACCTACGGCACGGAATGCCACTCTAACAAGACATGGAAAAACACAAAGAATGGCATACTATCATGCAAAAATCAGAGGCAAAATGAGATGCAAAACAGCCCCGAAACCCGGTAAAATGAAACCCAATGCATGGAACGAGTCCCGAAACATGGATTTTGGTGCATGAAATGACCTACAGCTATACAAAGCATGCATACTTGGTACATGGAGTGTAAAAGTAGAAGCAAGGCAGCCCCAAAACTAGCATTTTTACAGTTTAAAGCATGGCCAAACAGTGAGCACAAGTGGGACTAAATTAGCATGCAAAAATGGCTCCGCAAGGGAGGTAATGAAGCAAGTCACAAATGCTGGCCCCAAACAGGAAAGAGACCTTCTACAACATTGAAGAGGGACCAAAAAAATGACTGTTTTAAGTTTATATCAAGCCCCAAAAACAGATACAATTATGCTAAAGATCTCATGCAAAATGAGGCCACCAAGAGGGCTATAACATGAAGTATACAAAATATGCATCAAACAGCAAAAGACCCTCAATGAGACATGGAGAGAGGGTCAAAATAAGATGATTTTCAGTTCTGCTCAGGGTCGAAAAACAGAGACACAATAGGCTAATAAATCATGCAAAAATGGGGACCAAAGAGGGGTTCAATGGCAAGTGACACATGGAGGTCCCAAACAAGGATGAGCCCTTCTTCAATGCTGAATAAGATCTCAAAATAAGCCTATTCACAGTTTACATCAAAGCTCAAAACAGACTACACATAGGCTAAAAATATCATGCAAAAATATGGCACAAAGAAGGCTAAAGAGGCAAGTACCAAAATGGGGTCTCAAACAGTGAGAGACCCTTAATGAAAGATGAAATAGAGCTCAAAAAAATACTACTTTCAGTTTTGGTCGGAGCTCAAATGTATAAGCAAGAAGGGCTAAGATATAGACCAAGAAAAGAGCAAAAAAGGGAAAAACGAGACTCACCCTTGAAGAACCAAACTTTAGCAGCCTCTTGGTCCAAAATACAGCACTTCTAGCCTCTGAGAAGGTCCTCCAAGCCGCTGGAATGGAGTGGTGGTGGTGGTGCTAGGTGGTGGTGAAGAAATGGTGAAGAAATGGTGTAGGACTTTTAGGGTTTTGGTGCTTGAAATATAGAGAGAGAGAGATTGTATATATGAGGCTCAAACCAAAGTCTTCTAACCCAAAAAAAATGCAGCTGGAGCTTTGGTTTTATAGACAAAAAGGGATGGAAAAGAGGGGGAAAAAAGGGGGGGAAATTCGGATTCAAAATTCCCCCCAAAATGGCCAAAAGGTGAGCTAAAGGGGCAAGTGATAGCTGCGTGTCCCAAATGGCCGAGAGCCCTTCAACAAAGTTGAAGAGGGGTGCAAAATAAGACACTTTCTAGTTTACATCAAGCCACTAAAATAAATACAAGTAGGCCTAAACTATCGTGCAAGAAAAGGGAAAAATGGAGGGGTAAAGAAGCAAGTGATAGATGGAGATGTCAAAAATCAAGAGGTCCTTAATAAAACATGAAAAGGAGTTCAAAATATGACTATCTCAAGTTTGGGTCGGAGCCCAAAAATGTAGAATGAAGGTTCGGGAGCGGAAACACGCAGTTCGGGGCCCCGAAAGTGGGCTGTTAGGCACCGGGAGTGGTGCTCAACCACGAAGTTGGTCTCTCGGACCACAGTGTCCCTCAAAAGGGAGTAAATAAGATAAGTTCCAAAAACCTGGGCAAACGGAGGTGGTTAAGCGGTCCCGAACCGAGGCACACGACCTGACGGTTCCGAAAACCGGGAACCGGGCTCTGAAATGGGAAAAATGGCCTATGACCACGAAACGTAGCCCACGGCCATTGAGAGATGATCTATGAGACCTCTCCCTCCCTTCGGGAAGAGAAAACAGAGAAAACAGAGCCTGGTTCGCAAACCGAGAAAAAGCACAAAAGAGTCCGGAAGTCCGGAGGCAAGGTTCGCAGCGGGGACTCCGCAACCTCAGAACGAGCACAATATGCAACATCACCAAGCGCTCAATCGGTGACGTCTGAGTCTTAAGGTCGGTCAAAAATGGGGTGTCTACAGTTGCCCCTCTTTGACAGAACTCGAAAGTCATAAGAATGACGGGAGTGAATGTCAAAGCCTAGAGACGACCCATTTTTGATAAGGCCGAAGATTTAGACAAAGCAGACAAGATAGACAAAGATGTGTCCACAGGCATGCCCGCAGGCAGGGGCAAAATGCAACTGACAATGCAAGAAGCCGAACATAACTTATGATCATGCAAAGAAACATAGGAACGTATCTCGGTGTTTCGGAAAGGTATAAGCATTGGAACGTATTCCAGATGCTCTTAACCAAAGATGGAGAAACATGGGGACGTATCCTGGTGTTTAGGGACGTATCCCAAGGTTTAAGGACGTATCCCGGTGTTTAGGGACGTATCCCAAGATTTAGGGACGTATCCCAAGGTTTAGGGACATATCCCAAAGGTTAGGGACGTATCCCAAAGGTTAGGGACATATCCCAAAGATTAGGGACGTATCCCAAAGGTTAGGGACGTATCCCACAGGTTAGGGACGTATCCCAAAGATTAGGGACGTATCCCAAGGTTTAGGGACGTATCCCAAAGATTAGGGACATATCCCAAAGATTAGGGATGTATCCCGGTGATTAAGGACGTATCCCAAAGGTTAGGGATGTATCCCAGAGGTTAGGGACGTATCCCAAAGATTAGGGACGTATCCCAGTGGTTAGAAAAGAAGGAGAAACATAGGGACGTATCCCGGTGTTTCAGGAGGAAGGAGAAACATAAGGACGTATCCCGGTGTTCTGCAAGGAATGTAAAACATAGGGACGTATCCCGGTGTTCCGCAAGGAATGTGAAACATAGGGACGTATCCCGGTGTTTCGAAAAGGCAAGAGAAACATAGGGACGTATCCCGGTGTTTCGAAAAGAGGGAGAAACTTAGGGACGTATCCCGGTGTTTCAGAAAGAAGAGAGAAACGTAGGGACGTATCCCGGTGTTTCGGAAAAGGGATAAGCATTGGAACGTATTCCAAATGCTCTAAACCAGAGGAAGTCTGACCCGTCGCACGTGCGAGGAGAAAGAAAGACAATTGCAAGTGAAAAGGTACATAACAATGCAAGATAGATGTGCATAACAATGCAACGAATGAGCATAACAATGCTAAATAGATGTGCATAACAATGCATATTTGAAACAAAATGCCGAATAAGGGAATACAAGCCTTAAGGAGACCAAACTCCAAATGCAACCTCCGATTTACCTCTTGGAGGGGTTTGCAACACACTCAGCTCAAAAACGGGCACACCCTGTTCATATTAGAGAGAGATAACATCTGCTGCTGCTTTAATTGCCATTCTGACTTGAAGCAGGCTTACACTTGGAATAGAGGCGCGCTCATTCTTCGGAACACTGACAAAGTCTGAAGAGGTACATCCGGAATACAATCTCAGGATTCGCTGAAGGTGAAATACACTCAGATGCTTCGATTTTCCCTCTTTTCTTTTGCTTTGCAGTCTGGAACCCACATAGCTTCAGATAGATCCTGATTTTACTGTTCTCACATGACCTGGGTTGAACCCTGCAGTTTTCGAAAGAACAAATTCCTTTTTTGCACAAATGTGGAGAATGGAACAGCACTCTGAGCATACAACAAATCATTTTTGAAATTGTGAAAATGAGTTCTCGACCGGGTATTGAGCCTACAACTGAACACAGCAAAGACGACCCAACAACAAAAAATAAAGGTAAACAACCTAAACACATCGAGACACGCTCGGAACGACTCAAAGCAAGAATCGAGAAAAACAAAACAAAAGACACGACACACAGACGTGTTACAAAGACGAGAGACCTCTCAGTGCACGAGGAGCCAGTTTCTCTGGGTATTATTTCCCACCCTTTCTCATTTGTGATTCTCACATCACTCGGCCCTCAAGCTCTGTTTTTCTGAAAAAAGCCCTTTTTCCTCACTTTTCCTCTCAGTGCACATCTCTCTATTCTTCAATCTCTCATTTTAAATCCCTCCCCTGGGTGGTTGATGGATAAATAGCAAGTTGTGGCATCGTGCCCCTAGCATTCTGCTAGATTCTTCTTCTTCTGCGCGGAGCTAGTGAGTTTCTCCACAGAGGGGCTGTGCTACAACTGGGTGTGTAGCAAATCTGCAGCTGACCTCGGTTGACGATGCGCTGCCGGGGAGTTTGGACGTGATCAGATATGTCCAGATGAGGAAGTGGAATATCTTGCCCCATTCCAGTTCGTGCTTCGCACGTGGCTTGATACCTCGTTGCTTGGAGGGTGAGAGAGCTTTCAACCCTTTGTTGTTAGCTTCAGTTGTGCCCTTTCTGGCAAGTAGAGTGCCCTTTCTGGCAAGTGCATTGATAAAGGGAAAAAGACAGAGAACCTAACTCAACTGTGCCCCTAGTTAATCATGTTGACCATGTTTTGTTTTTGCTTTCTACTAAAACAATTTTGACCAAAATGAGAGTTAGATTAACATGCTTGTTCGATTTTTGATTTGAAATCATGCAAGTCAGGCTATGAGCACTGAAAATTTTCCTTTTTTGGGTCCAAGAAAATGGTCCAGTTTTGGAAAAATGGAATGATTTTCGAGAGAATTAGTCAACCTCAGTAAAAATTCTCAAAAAAACTGTTTTTGCAAACGGCCACTGCTCAACGAGCATAGAACCCACTCTCGAGATGCACAACCTCAGATTCGAAGGAAAATTGCCCCTTGCTGGAGGGGAGCTGCATGGCAACGGAAAGTTGCCCCTTGTTTGAACGGCACCACGACGCATTGAATGGCAACGGAAAGTTGCCCCTTGTTTGAATGGCGCTGTGGCACACTGAATGGCAACGAAGAGTTGCCCCTTGTTTGGATGGCGCCGCAGCACACTGAATGGCAACGAAAAGTTGCCCCTTGTTTGGATAGCACCACGGCGCATTGAATGGCAACGGAAAGCTGCCCCTTGTTTGAATGGCACCGCAGCGCGTCGAATGGCAACAGAAAGTTGCCCCTTGTTTGAATGGCGCCGCGGCACACTGAATGGCAACGAAGAGTTGCCCCTTGTTTGGATGGCGCCGCAGCACACTGAATGGCAAGGGAAAGTTGCCCCTTGTTTGGATAGCACTGCGGCGCATTGTAGTCAGTCCTCAGAGTGACGAACACAACCAAATCCTCAGATACAGAGAAGACAAAGATGACCAGAACCATCGCATGGACACAATCAAATTGAAGCGTTTTACGGCTGGACTTCAGGGTGAAGTTGCCTACGTATCCCAAAGATGGGAATCAAGCCTTACATAGTTCGGGGTAAGGTACACTCAGGTATTAACCTCTCCCTTTTAGGCTCTAACTTTTGCCAAGGCGCCCGTTGCGGGTTTTCGACTTGCGAGCTTCTGTTTTCTTTTCTTTTCAATTCTTTTCTTTTTTTTCTCTTTTTTTTTTCTTTTTTTTTTCTTTTTTGCTTTTCTTATTTTTTCTCTTTTCTTCTTTTTCTTTTTTTGCTTTTCATATATATCTTTTCTTGCTCTAACTTTTGACTGGGTCGCCCTTCCGGGTTTTCGGCCCAGCGAGCCTCTCAAAGGGTAAAAGTGTAACAGGTCCATGCCAAATGGTTTTGAGATCCTGAAGTCATTTGAATCTAGGAAAATGACTGCTGTATTGATTCGCAGAAGGATCCATCTTCGGCTCTTCGAGCACATCGGATATCTTTGCCCCTAGTTCAAAGGGTACTTCTGTTCTAGCTTTGCAAGCTTCTTCTGATCTTCTGATCTTCTTGATCCGACTTTCCTGGCCTCTTGTTCGAGGGCTGCTTCAAATCTGGCCACACAGGCCTCACGTCGTAGTTGACCGTTGAACCTTCTGAATTCAAGTTCAAGGTTTGGAAGCAAAGGGGTTGAGTCTCGAGGCTGAGAGCGATCCTAGGCTGCACAATCTCAAGAGCGATTCCACACAGGTCTTCGCAGGACCGCGCAAAACATTTTGTTTTTGAAAATTTTTAAGAAAGCGACAAATCACTCGCGCTGAAGATAGTGTGAAACCAGTTTGGATCAAGCCAGGGTCCTTCTCAGTACTCACGCTAACGAGCATGATTTCATTCATTAAGGGCTTAGCACGCCTCTCTTTCTCTCAATTGATCAAAGTTTTGCAAATCCCGAGGAATTCCTTCCTCTTCGTTTTCACCGCAGTGTTCAAAAAGTTTTGAAAAACTTAGGTCGTTACAACGACTTCAAGGCACAGAAATGACAAAGTTCTTAGTCAAATACTGCCATCTCATTCAGAACTTCTGGCATAACTGGCATACGGCAGAAGCAAACGCGAGAGCGTTAAAATCACTGCTGTTCATTCAAAGTCTGCTGGCACAACTGGCTCCCTGGCAGAAACAGACTCAAAGCAAAACGAAAAGACAAACACAAAACAAAATGGTGACGCCCGAGGTAACACCCCCCGGAATCACCCGACTCCTATACAACAGGACTGACTCGATACAACAAGACAGTCCCAAAACAAAAGAGACTGACTCAAAACAAAAAGACAGACTCAAAAGCAAAACAACCAGACTGACCCAATACCCAAGTCAGAAAGCACAAAAACTGGTATTTGCACATTGCTCAGAACAGTGCGTGCCATTCCCACGTCTGGAGTTAATCGAGCGCCGTCCGCAGGTTGTTCATCCCCTGTTCACATAACATTATCCCCCAAGTTCACTGACCCAGTGCCGATAGACTTTGTTGAGCTCGGCGGGAGGATGACCCCGTTGTCAAATAGATCCTGTACTTCATGGCGAAGACAGAAGCAGTCGTCGGTAGTATGGCCAGTTTGCTGATGGTATGCGCAGTACTGGGTAGCATCATGCGTAGCCGGAAGAGGGTTCGGGAGAGGCCGAGGCTCAAGGGGTTTGAGATGGCCTTGTCCAACAAGGATTTGGAGAGCTTCGGACAAAGGCATATAGAGGGCATGGAAGACCCTCCGACCTCGGGGTTGATACTTTTGGGTTTGTGGATTTTTGCTGGACGCACTAGGAAAGGGATTAGCAGGTGCTGGCCTGGTTTGCTGATCTCTTCTGAGTGGAGGATTAGAGCTAACAGGATCGTATCTGATACAACGACCCTTCTCCGGGCTTGCCCCTTGATTCAAACTGCCCCCAACTTGAGTAGCGAAAGTGTCATCCACAGCCTTTGCAACAACTGCGAGGACTTGCTCTTTGTTCAGTCCCTCAGCTTTCAAAGCCTCAACAGCGAATAGAAGATGTTCATGGGGATCCATGCCTGCCCCTACTTTGTTATTTCCACTCGCTTCCACTTTGCCAAGGGATTGGCCTTCCTCAAATGCAGCCCGTCCCAAGACTGGAGAGCCTTTTGATACGAAATTCCCAGTATGTGGTGTGGTCGATGATGGAGCCAACGTCCCGGAGAGCAGATCGGTCACGGTTCTTTGAAGATCTTTTATCATTCCCATCAACTCAGAAGTAGTGGGTTCTCGGGTTTGAGATGATTGGGGTTCAGGTGCACCCATCATGCATAAGTCCATACTTTCCGGGATAAACACCTCAGGTTTGGGTAGATGGGCCGGGGTGATGTATATGCTGGGGTCATAGGTGGATGGCAGTATATGGATGAGATTGAGGTAGGCAGGAGATGTTTGGTCATTGGGGTCTGAAGGTGGAGCTATCGTCCGGTTGTCGATGAGATTTTGGACCTTATGACGAAGGCAGTAGCAACGGTCGGTGCCATGACCGCGCTGCTGATGGTACATACAGTACTTGGCGGGGTTATGTCTGGCTGGGAGTGGGTTGGAAAGAGGTTGAGGATCGAGGGGTTTGAGATGCCCTTTTTCCATCAGGAGTTTTAGTGCGCTGGTCAGGCTCATAAGGAGGGGGTGAAAAATCTACCCTGAGCTCGGGCTGGGCTGGCTATTTGTAGGCTAGCCTTGGCAAAAGGGTCGGCTATGGTGACTGTGTTGACTTTAGCGGGTTTGGAAACAGTGCTACCGCCAGCATTGGTACTCCCGACTGGGAGCCCTACGGCAACCTCAGTGGACCCATCCTCAATGTTGTGAATGGAGTTAAGGCCCTTGCCCTTTTGAATTGCTTCTCAAGGTTCGCAACTTTCATTGCAGTCGGACTGAATTCATTGACATCAGAGGGATGAAGCCTCTCAGTAGGCTGCACCAGGGGTGTGGAAACTCGAGCTTGAGTCAACCTTTCTCGGGGATCTGGACCCTGCAAATCTTCAGCTGGCAGAAGTGGGTTAAAGTTCGGCTGGGGTCTCGAAGCTGGATGCGAGGCAGATGCCCCAGATGGGCGTTGCGTTTCAGCACTGGTCTCATCCTGCATTGCAGTTCCCTGATTTAATGCTGTTATCATAGCCACAAATTCTTCTGAACCCTGTGCCATCACGGGTCTGCTGATGATGTGACTGGTGATTGTCGGATCAGATGAACAAATGAACCCTGTCTGCCCCTTCTTTGCCTTACCACTGGCGAAGGAAAACTGGTTGCCCTTGAACTGAATTTCTGACCAAGCAAAGTCTATCAACACGGATCCAATGTACCTGGGGGATATTGGAGCCTTCTGAAGCTATGGTTCCGAGACTACCTAGCAAAAGAGAAAATCGACAGCATCTCAGCCTAATTTCACCATAACCAATATGAGCAAAGCTGAATGAGTGTGCTCTCTACTGAATTCTGCCCAAATCTCTGTCTTGCAAACTGAGTCCCAAAATACTGAACCGGTGCCCGCAGGCCTGGTTTGCTCGAACTTGCAAACTGATACATGCATTCCTGTAGAGACGCACTCTAAAGCACAAAACAAGCAAGTGAGAGCCAAAACACCCCTATGTTGGGGTAGGGTTTTCCTGTCCTATTTTGTCAGGAACTAGGGTTTCACTACGCACACAGCGGTTTCAAACAACCTATAAATGGGTAAGCAACCTGTCCTAGTTTGGAATGGTCACTATGGATCCGAATATGCACTAGGTCGAATGGTCAAAAAGGGTGCCCCGGTAAAACCGGGGTTTGTGTTCCCATACTGGCAGAGCCCACAACTGGTCAGCCTTATGGTCATGCCTTGACAAGACAAGCCTCTGGCAAACCGTTCAGGAATAGCAGATGGCAAACACGGTGTCCTAGGCGCACCAATGCAAATGCAATGCAAAGAAACACACAAGTGTAGTCAAAACCAGATATCATGAGTTCGAGTCAAGTTCTCTAAATTCCCTAGCAGAGTCGCCAGAAACTGTAGACGTCTCCGAATGCCCCGGGAGGGTTAAGTCCCGTTCTGTTCATTTTGGGGTTCACTACAGTTCGGACTCAAATTGTCACGGTTCTTAATCTGAACCAAAGAGTCCAAATCCGGCAAATCATTTTGAGAAAACAGATTTTTAGAAAAGAAGTGCCAAACATGGACTGCTTTGCCAGATACAGAGTCGCCACCTAAATATTTTATTTTTGGGAAATTTAGGAAACCCTGACTCGTTGCCTAAGGCCACGTGTCCGTCATCACCAAAGTTGCCTCGGCTCGGGAACTTGGGTACGATTGGGGAAGGTCACTTCGTGAGCACCCCCGCTCGCCCGATCAAAGATCGGCCTCTACTAACCATGATATCTATTTTGAAAATATTGTGTGTTCTTATTCCGGTTATTAGCCTAGATTTACTATGTGATGCGCACAGCATACAAGTATAGACTGGATCGCCTGAATTGGAACAAAACATTTCATGCTTGTTTGTTTGAAAATGGTTTGATGGTGCTACTCGCAAGTAGGCTAAGACGTGGATTTGCCACCCTCGGGTGGGCTTAAGAAAACATGATTTTGCCACTATCTAGTGGGCTTTAAAACAAACATTTGATGAATTGTTCCAATCCAAATAACCCAACCTCCACCCATAGGCATTCAAGCAGTTATATCACATAAGCAAATAGCCTCATGGTAAGCATGCTATCATGGCAGTCACTTACACGCATGCAAGGATGCTATAGCATAAAACTCACCGAGTACTCCGAGCCAAAACAGAAACCGATTAGAAATCATGCATGATCCTAACTATACAGAAATGCCTAATGCAACACATGCAAAAATGCAAACTATAGCAGGCTCGGCTATTCTAAACATGGCATATGGAATGCTACAACTAACACATATTCAATTTGGAATTGAAGTACAATGCAGTTAGTATGGTGCGCCGAGCCCGGTGCATGCAAGACAGATGAATGAATGCAAACATGCTATCATACTGTATGCTAATTGAAATATGCCCTAATCTAACCATCATAAGCGGATAAATAAAAGGGAAGAAAGACGTGGGGTTGGAAGACATACATCACACTCACCCACACTTATTATAGTTGTGCCCTCGCGCAGAGGGTCCGAATAAATATACAGTCCCAAATAAAAGAATAGTACAGTCCCAATAATACAGTCCAAATAATGTACAAATTCCTAATTAATTGACAAATTAACTAAGAAAACTGTAAAACTGGCATGCAAGCCAGGGACTGCCTTGATTCTGATGAATGATGTATGTTTGGGCTGCCTTGCGCGGAAATCCACTGGAATGCCCCAATTAGCCTCTGTTTCGCAATTATTCTTGGAAAGCGCGCCAAGCCTCGGAAGACTGCTGATTCTTGATTTGCTGCAACAGAGAGCAGGAAAGGGGCATAGCAATGTATTTTCACAAATGTATGCATGCCTCGATCCTCGTGCCACCAATCACGCATCTCGATGCATGATGGCCGAGGAGTCGAATTGCACAACTCAATATGGAATGAATGCACATGAAAACTATAACAAAACGTAACTCCATCATGGATAATCCGGAGTGTCGGTGACTGGGGAATTGAGACACGTTCCGTCACTCGGAGTACGAAACGCACCTCGTTTCCCGTGTCCGGGCTAACTCCTATCCCGAACACGATGCAATATGCATGACATGCATGAAATGCAACTAAGATACAATCCTAACGTGCACAATGTTATGGAATGGCATACACAATGCACGAGATGAGATGACATACACAATGCGCTAAATACAACCTAGCATACACAATGCTATGGAATGAAATGGCATACACAATGCAATATGGACTTACACTAACATGAGTGGACCTCAGCCACACTCACATGAGAGGCCATAATGATGAAAATGAGACAACTCGGGATACGTGCACACGTGCACGCAAACCGAGGACCGAACCTACGGCACGGAATGCCACTCTAACAAGACATGGAAAAACACAAAGAATGGCATACTATCATGCAAAAATCAGAGGCAAAATGAGATGCAAAACAGCCCCGAAACCCGGTAAAATGAAACCCAATGCATGGAACGAGTCCCGAAACATGGATTTTGGTGCATGAAATGACCTACAGCTATACAAAGCATGCATACTTGGTACATGGAGTGTAAAAGTAGAAGCAAGGCAGCCCCAAAACTAGCATTTTTACAGTTTAAAGCATGGCCAAACAGTGAGCACAAGTGGGACTAAATTAGCATGCAAAAATGGCTCCGCAAGGGAGGTAATGAAGCAAGTCACAAATGCTGGCCCCAAACAGGAAAGGGGCCTTCTAAGACATTGAAGAGGAATAAAAAAAATGACTGTTTTCAGTTTATATCAAGCCCCAAAAACAGATACAAGTATGCTAAAGATCTCATGCAAAATGAGGCCACCAAGAGGGCTATAACATGAAGTATACAAAATATGCATCAAACAGCCAAAGACCCTCAATGAGACATGGAGAGGGGGTCAAAATAAGACCCTTTTCAGGTCTGCTCAGGGTCGAAAAACAGAGACACAATAGGCTAATAAATCATGCAAAAATGGGGACCAAAGAGGGGTTCAATGGCAAGTGACACATGGAGGTCCCAAACAAGGATGAGCCCTTCTTCAATGTTGAAGAAACTCTCAAAATAAGCCTATTCACAGTTTACATCAGAGCTCAAAACAGACTACACATAGGCTAAAAATATCATGCAAAAATATGGCACAAAGAAGGCTAAAGAGGTAGGTACCAAAAGGGGGTCTCAAACAGTGAGAGACCCTTAATGAAAGATGAAATAGAGCTAAAAAAAATGATACTTTCAGTTTTGGTCGGAGCTCAAATGTATAAGCAAGAAGGGCTAAGATATAGACCAAGAAAAGAGCAAAAAAGGGAAAAACGAGACTCACCCTTGAAGAACCAAACTTTAGCAGACTCTTGGTCCAAAATACAGCACTTCTAGCCTCTGAGAAGGTCCTCCAAGCCGCTGGAATGGAGTGGTGGTGGTGGTGCTAGGTGGTGGTGAAGAAATGGTGTAGGACTTTTAGGGTTTTGGTGCTTGAAATATAGAGAGAGAGAGAGATTGTATATATGAGGCTCAAACCAAAGTCTTCTAACTCAGAAAAAATGCAGCTGGAGCTCTGGTTTTATAGACAAAAAGGGATGGAAAAGAGGGGAAAAAAAAGGAGGGGAAATTCGGATTCAAAATTCCCCCCAAAATGGCCAAAAGGTGAGCTAAAGGGGCAAGTGATAGCTGCGGGTCCCAAATGGCCTAGAGTCCTTCAACAAAGTTGAAGAGGGGCTCAAAATAAGACACTTTCTAGTTTACATCAATCCACGAAAATAAATAAAAGTAGGCCTAAACTATCGTGCAAGAAAAGGGGAAAATGGAGGGGTAAAGAAGCAAGTGATAGATGGAGATGTCAAACATCAAGAGGTCCTTAATCAAACATGAAAAGGAGTTCAAAATATGACTATCTAAAGTTCAGGTCGGAGCCCAAAAATGTAGAATGAAGGTTCGGGGCAGAAACACGCAGTTCGGGGCCCCGAAAGTGGGCTGTTAGGCACCGGGAGTGGTGCTCAACCACGAAGTTGGTCTCTCGGATCACAGTGTCCCTCAAAAGGGAGTAAATAAGATAAGTGCCAAAAACCAGGGCAAACGGAGGTGGTTAAGCGGTCCCGAACCGAGGCACACGGCCTGACGGCTCCGAAAACTGGGAATCGGGCTCCGAAATGGGAAAAATGGCCTATGACCACGAAACGTAGCCCACGGCCATTGAGAGATGATCTACGAGACCTCTCCCTCCCTTCGGGAAGAGAAAACAGAGAAAACAGAGCCTGGTTCGCAAACTGAGGAAAAGCACAAAAGAGTCCAGAAGTCCGGAGGCAAGGTTCGCAGCCGGGACTCCGCAACCTCAGAACGAGCACAATATGCAACATCACCAAGCGCTCAATCGGTGACGTCTGAGTCTTAAGGTCGGTCAAAAATGGGGTGTCTACAGCCGACCACTTTAAGTAGCAGGCCGACCACTTCAAGTGGTCGGCTGGTTTTTGGCACCTTTTTGGAGATATTTTCCTTCAGCTGGCAAAGCTGGATGACATTTGAGCTATCCTCTATACACGTGCATGGAGGGATTTATTTGAAGCTTAGCTTCTCCAAGAAGCTTTTCCTTTTGTTTCTATAAGAGGGAGGCTCCTCCTCCCTCCTCCAGGTTCAGAAAAAATGAAGCTTTGAGTTGTAGATATAGTTTTGTATCTATCTTGCCTTGGTTCTTCATTTTTGTACTTTAAAGTGTAGTTTTGTCTCACTTTTGTACACAAACACACACTCAAACACCTTCCTTTTGCTACTGAGGTGCTTAGAAGCTGGTTTTGGTGTTCTTAGGTTGCTTTGAGCTTGAAAAAGTTGCTGGAGTTGCAGCTTTAAAGAAGGTCTTCAGGGGTGAGTCTTTGACCTTTAAAACCCCCATTTTGGCTTAAGCTTTTGGACCCTTTTTCATGCTGTTTTAAGCATAGCTCTTAACTGGAAAAAGTTTGATTTTTGCATGCTTAAAATAGTTATTTAAGGTAACTTTTTCGTTTGGGGTGATTTACTCCCTCTTAGGCCTTGTTAGGCCTTGTTTTGAGCCATCCCTTTAGGCTCTTGTTGAAGCCTTTGCATGACCTTTCTACCACTGAAAGCCAAAGGATTTTCAGTGGTGGAAAGGTGGTTTTGGTGTCTTAAATAGGAGAGGGTCATCCCCTCTCCTTGTTTTGTGTTTACTTGCTTCATATGCCTCATGTTTGAGCATCTTTGTTAAGCTTATGTTGGCCATATCTTAGCTTGTATTTGTGGTTATTTTGTTGTGGCAGGCCACTGTTTTTGCTTGGTTTTGTCACTCCATGCATGGTTAATACACTTGTAGTGTAAATCACAAAAACTAGCTTTATGTGCTTCATGAAATAGCATGTCATTCTAGCTTGTTTTCTTTCCATTTTAGCATGTTTTTGGTGATTTTTACCATGTCATGACTCTATTTTTCTTTGGTTTGGTTGGCCCTTGCATGCTCCATGCACTTGTAGTGCATTTCCATGAATTAGCCTAACGTGTGTCATGCTTTGACATGTCATTTTAGCATGCTTTTGGCTTAGCTCGGAGAAGACTTTGTTCATGTTTCAGCATGTTTAAGGTCTGATTTGTGTTTTTTTGGCCATGCATGACTTGCTTTGTATAGCTATGGTTCAATCTAGCTTGTTAGCTTTGTGTGTTGAGTCCTCTAGCATGCATTACTTGGACTATTTCAATGATTTGGAATCATTTGTACTGTAATTTTAGTCCATGTTTCATGGCCATACACTTGCATTTGTCACCTATTCAATGCGTTGGGGGGTTGGTCCTTTATGCCTTAACATGAGCCATTGTGTATGCCTTCATGCCTTAGCTTGCGAGCCATCATTTCAATGTGTTTTTGAGGTTATTTTGCCATGATATAACTCTGATTTTTGTTGCTCAAGTCATACCATGTTTGGTCTTAATAGGTGTAGTGTAAACCACCTTATTTGCCTTGTATGCATCATGTCTTATGCCCTCCATGCTAGCTTATTTTGGCTTACTTCCACACATGTTTTAGTATCATTTTGACATGTTCTAGGACTATTTTAAGTTGCCTTTGCCATATCCTTCATGCTTTGTATAGCTGTAGTGTAATTGGCCTCGCTAGCTTTGTGTTTTGATGCCTCATGCATGTTATCTTTGAGCTATTTAGATGATTTGGCATCATTAATACTTGATTTTAGAGCATGTAGCATTGTCATATTCCCACTTCATTCATGCTTTAAGTGCTTTTGAGTATTGTGCATTGTTGCCTCTTTTATGGCCAAGTGTGTATGCTTGCATGCTTAGGCCTTTGAGCCTCCATCTTAGCATGTTTAGGTCTTTGTTTTGACCTATTTCAGCTCTGTCCATGATTGGTTCATGTATTTGTGTCATGTATAGCATGCTTCCTTTGTAGTCCTCTTCACTAGCTTTCATGCCTTAGGACCCTTGCATGCTTTACTTGCTTTGTTTGAATGATTTGGCATCATTTCTTAACCTCATTCAATGCACTTAGTGTTGTTACACTTCCATGCTTTTCACTCTTTAGTATTCTTGAGAGTTGCACTTTAGTGCCTTGATTGGTGAGCTAATTAGCATGCATGTTTGTATGTGTTTCGGTGCCTTCATTTTAGCAATATGGCCTCTGTTTTGGGCATTGACTGAGGTCTATCCATTTGGGTTTAAGTCCATTGAGCATTGTGTATGCCATGTAGTTCATCGCATTGTGTATGCCTTATACTTTGCATTGTGTATGCTTAGGTTACATCATTGCATTGTGTATGCTAGTTGTTGCATGCATTAGTATTGAGCATGCCATTAGCCTTGTTAGGTTGTTCATGTAGTTGCATTGAGTATGCCATGTAGTTGCATGTTTGCATGCTAGAGTCGCATTACATTGCATTGAGCATGCCATGTTATGTGTTGCATCGTGTTTGGAATAGGTGTTAGTCCAAACATGGGAAACGAGGGACATTTCATACTTCAAGTGATAAAACGTGCCATAATTCCCTGTCGCCGATGCTCTTGATCATAGCATGATAGAGTTTTAGGCTTTATGTGTTTACTTGTGCATTCATTTTCATATTGAATTGTGTAACTTCGCCTCTCGGCCATCATGCATTGAAATGCGCGATTGGTGGCCCGAGGGTCGAGAACCGCACTCCCTTGAGCTTATGACATGATAGGGAGGGTGGTTGTGTACACATATCTTGCAAATACATTGCCGTGCCCTTTCTTGCTCTATGTTGCAGCAAATTGCAGTTCAGCAGCCCTTTAAGCCAAAAACAAGGTAAGAAGGACAAAGGGAGAGGGTGTCCCTCCCCTACACAAGACTTCAAACTCACTTCATCACAACTGAAAATCCACTGGATTTCAGTGGTGAGAAGACCAACACAACAAAGTAAACAAAGCTTAAAGAAAAGGCACCAAAATAGGTCAAAAGAGGCCTAAGAGGGGGAGTTCGACCCCCAATGCCAAAACACCCTTAATGAAAGATGTTAAGCATGAAAATACAAGACTTTTTTATGTTATAACACAAAGCTTAAATCAGCATGGCAAGACAGGTAGAAAACTAGTGCAAGATTGGGGAAACTAAAGCAAATGTCTCACCCTTGAAGAAACCTTGAAGAACAGATGATCCAGCCACCCTCTACTGATCAAAATCAGTCCAAAACCTCAACAAACAACCCTCAATGCCTCTCAATCTCGGAGCAAGGTGTAATGGTGTGTGTTAGTGCAAAAGTAAGGCCAAAATGCACTTTTAGGCTTCCAAACAACATCCTAAGGATGAGAGAGAGGGAGATATAGAGACAGAGGATGATATATCAGATGTATAGATATAGAAGCTCTGGTTTTGATTCAAAAGCTCAACCTTAACAAAGGGAGAGGATGAGTGCTTATATAGGCAAAGGCCAAAGTTCTAGGCTTCTCCAAGAAGCTAGATGAAAGGGGCAAAGGGTGCAAAGGGCTCTTGGCTTCTTGGAGAAGCTAAGACCTGCTCAAGCTTCCCAAGAAGCTTGGCCAAAGGGTGCAAGCTTCTAGAAGGAAAGGGGGTTCAAAGGTTCAACTAGCCAAAAACTGCACGGAGAGGAGTGATGGTGCATTCCAGCTGGCACAGCTGGCATGCACCATGCCTCAAGGGTGCAAAGGAGTCACACCGGCCAGCAAAAGAGGTCACCGGCAAAATAAAGTGCGGCCGGCCGCCAAATATAGTGCCGACCGGCCATTGGTTTTAAGAACCATGGCCGGTGGCACCCATACTAGTCCAGAGTGCTTGGGGAATATCTACCGGGTCAGAAGCAATTGTGCTCAACTACCTAGCAAAAAGATAAATAAAACGTATAAATAAACAGACAATCGGACAGCGTAACGGCGTAAAATAAACATACAACACACGGTTGGGTATCATAATATGCTGCCAATAAGCTGATCATACTGTTCCTCAAACACTGATCACTGTTTCTGAATCGTTACCCCTAAGTCTGAATCTGATACCCGCAGATATAACTGAGTCCAAAATACTGAACCGGTGCCCGCAGGCCTGGTTGCTCGAACTTGCAAACTGATACATGCATTCCTGTAGAGACGCACTCTAAAGCACAAAACAAGACAAGTGAGAGCCAAAACACCCCTATGTTGGGGTAGGGTTTTCCTGTCCTATTTTGTCAGGAACTAGGGTTTCACTACGCACACAGCGGTTTCAAACAACCTATAATGGGTAAGCAACCTGTCCTAGTTTGGAATGGTCACTATGGATCCGAATATGCACTAGGTCGAATGGTCAAAAAGGGTGCCCCGGTAAAACCGGGGTTTGTGTTCCCATACTGGCAGAGCCCACAACCGGTCAGCCTTATGGTCATGCCTTGACAAGACAAGCCTCTGGCAAACCGTTCAGGAATAGCAGATGGCAAACACGGTGTCCTAGGCGCACCAATGCAAATGCAATGCAAAGAAACACACAAGTGTAGTCAAAACACAGATATCATGAGTTCGAGTCAAGTTCTCTAATTCCCTAGCAGAGTCGCCAGAAACTGTAGACAAGCCCGCGGGAGGGTTAAGTCCCGTTCTGTTCATTTTGGGGTTCACTACAGTTCGGACTCAAATTGTCACGGTTCTTAATCTGAACCAAAGAGTCCAAATCCGGCAAATCGTTTTGAGAAAACAGATTTTTGAAAGAAGTGCCAAACATGGACTGCTTTGCCAGATACAGAGTCGCCACCTAAATATTTTATTTTTGGGAAATTTAGGAAACCCTGACTCGTTGCCTAAGGCCACGTGTCCGTCATCACCAAAGTTGCCTCGGCTCGGGAACTTGGGTACGATTGGGGAAGGTCACTTCGTGAGCACCCCCGCTCGCCCGATCAAAGATCGGCCTCTACTAACCATGATATCTATTTTTGAAAACTTAGTGTGTTCTTATTCCGGTTATTAGCCTAGATTTACTATGTGATGCGCACAGCATACAAGTATAGACTGGATCGCCTGAATTGGAACAAAACATTTCATGTTTGTTTGTTTGAAAATGGTTTGATGGTGCTACTCGCAAGTAGGCTAAGACGTGGATTTGCCACCCTCGGGTGGGCTTAGAAAACATGATTTTGCCACTATCTAGTGGGCTTAAAACAAACATTTGATGAATTGTTCCAATCCAAATAACCCAACCTCCACCACAGGCATTCAAGCAGTTATATCACATAAGCAATAGCCTCATGGTAAGCATGCTATCATGGCAGTCACTCACACGCATGCAAGGATGCTAAAGCATAAAACTCACCGAGTACTCCAAGCCAAAACAGAAACCGATTAGAAATCATGCATGATCCTAACTATACAGAAATGCCTAATGCAACACATGCAAAAATGCAACTATAGCAGGCTCGGCTATTCTAAACATGGCATATGGAATGCTACAACTAACACATATTCAATTTGGAATTGAAATACAAATGCAGTTAGATGATGTCGCCGAGCCCGGTGCATGAGAACAAGATGAATGAATGCAAACATGCTATCATACTGTATGCTAATTGAAATATGCCCTAATCTAACCATCATAAGCGGTAAATAAAAGGGAAGAAAGACGTGGGGTTGGAAGACATACACACACACCACCACACTTATTACAATATGTGCCCTCGCGCAGAGGGTCCGAATAAATATACAGAATAAAAGAATAGTACAGTCCAATAATACAGTCCTAATCAATTACTAATTAATTATTGACAGACCCTATTTAACTAATAAAATGTGAATAGAGACTGGGCCAGCAGCCAGACTGCCTCTGATGTCTGTGAATGATGCATGTCTTCTGCTTGCGCGGAAACCCACTAGCAATGCACTCTTAGCCTCTGTTTCACTGCCTTGCTTCTCTGAAAACTGCCAAAGTCCCAGGGTATCTTCAATGAGCACTGCAGAACACCATCGGCTAAGTGAAATGACCACCGGCCATGGTAAATAAACATCGGCTTCTGATGAAGTTATCGGCCATTCGCTAATGGCCGGTCGGCACTAAATGTTGCCGGTCGGCAAAAATTCCTGCAGAAAACAGTTTTGACAGCAGCAGAGGAACAGGTAGTGCATGGCATAGAATTTCAAGCACATGTAAGCATGGCCATGTTCCCTATCATGTATTGAACTCAGGGGAGCATGGTCCTTGATCCTTGGGCCATCAATTGTGCATGATAGCCTAAGGGACCAAACTTGCCATTCAATGTAAAATGCATGCAACACACAAATGAGGACCAAGACCCTATCATGTCAAAGTCAAGGGCCTCGGTGACCGAAGGTTGAGTGTGTTAATCACTTGTAGTAGTATGAACACCCTCAACCCACACTAGGTTTGACACCCCAAACCAAGCAATGTAATGCATGTATGCAATATGGCTCAAGTTATGCAACATGGCTCAAATATGCAAATGAGGCTAAGTAAACAAACATGCCAAAATGTGATGTAAAACTAAACATGTAAATGCACAATGCTAGGCATGCAAGAGCAATGCAATACACTCTAACATGTGAGTCGAGACATGAAATGCAACTGTCAATAATATGCAAAACATGTGTAACGTCCACGAGGGACCCCGCTACAGTTCGGACTCCCTTTTGTGTCACAGTGTTCTAAATCTGAACCAAAGAGCCCAAATCCGCAAATCGTTTTGAGAAACAGTTTTCGAAAAGAAGTACCAACATGGACTGCTTGCAGATACAGAGTCGCCCACCTAAATATTTTTAATAGGGGAAATTTAGGAAACCCTGACTCGGTGCCAAAGGCCACGTGTCCGTCATCACCAAAGTTGCCTGCTCGGGAAATGGGGTACGATTGGGGAAGGTCAGCTATGAGTACCCCTCTCGCCGGTCCGAAGACCGGCCTCTACTAACCGTGATATCTAATTTTGAAAACGTTATGTGTTCTTATTCCAGTTATTACCTAGAATTACTATGTTATGCGCACGGCAAACAAGTATAGACTAGATTGCCTAATTTGGAAATAAACATTGCATACGTTTGTTTTGAAAAAATACTTTGGAATTTGCTACTCGCAAGTAGGCAAATACGGATTTCAATGAGTTTTCCAACTCAGACAATCCAACCTTCACCCACAGGCAATCAAACAGGTTTATCTCACATAAGCATTAGCCACATGGTAAACATGCTGCCATGATAGCATTCACACACATGCGATATGCTAAAGCAGGGAAATACTTACATCGTACTTCGTGCCAAAAAATGAACTAGTTAGCAAACATGCATGGTCCTAGTTCATGTCAAATTGACTAATGCAACACATGCAGGGTGCAATTAAGATGGGCTCGGCTAACTAAAAATGTCATGTGAAATGCAATCAATTGATGTACGTATTCAATTTGGAATTTGAAGTACATATGTAGTTAGCATGATGCGCCGAGCCCGGTGCATGCAAGACAAGTGTATGGATGCACGCATGCATAGCATAAGGTATGCAAAAAAGACATGTCCTAATCTAGCTAACCATCTAAGTAGGTAAATAAAGGGAAGAAAGAAGTGGGGATTGGAAGACATGCACGCACACGCACCCACACTTATTACAGATTCGCCCTCCCGGAGGGACCAAATGAATATACAAATTAACTAACTACGAGCTAATTAAATATTACAGATTACCTAATTAGTTAATAAACTAACTAAGCTAGGAAAAACAGTAAACCGCCTCGGGAGGAGAGTCTGGTGCGATTCATGCTCGGATCCTGCTCGGAAGCGCACTACCATGCATAGACTGCCTCTGTTTTCCCTGCTCTGCCCCTCTGAAGACTGTAAAAGTCTCTGATGAATTGCTTCCCTGGACACTGGGGAATACCACCGGCTGAGTAGAATTACCACCGGCTGCTAGATATGGCCATCGGCAAATATGATCCATCGGCCACCAAAGGAGGCCGGTCGGCACTATATGTTGCCGGTCGGCCAAAAATGCCTGCAGAACCTGCAACTTACAGCAGCAGAGGACAGAACTTGCATGGCAATGTAATTCAAGCAATATATGCACCGAACAAGCCCCTTATCATGTTAAGGACTCAAAGGAGGATGTACCTCGATTCTCGGACCACCAATCACGCATTTCCATGCATGATGGCCCAAAGAATCAAGTGTGCAACTTCGATTTCAAATGTAATGCAAGTACACAAAACAATCAAAAGGCCCAATCCCTATCACTAAATCAAGGGAGAAGACATGCATGCAAGATGCAATGCAACCTAGGCATACAAGCTAAGGATGCAACATGGCAATACAAGACACTTATGCAAGCATGCAAGCAAACATGCAAAGTAAGCATGCGAACCAATAGAGGGTGGACTTAAACATGAATCAGGCAGCTCTAATTAGGCCCAAAACAGTAGCCATAATGCTAAGGAAGTGAGGCCAAAACACACATACACGCATGCACATGTTATGGTCCAACACTTAAGCATCAAGAAGGGCCACTCTCAAGCACACTTAAAAGAGGCGTAACATGGATAATTAGCATGCAACACAAGCTCTGAAAATCATGTTAGAATGTGGTGCCAAACCAACTCAAAATAAAGCAAACATTAGCATGCAATAGTCCAAATACTTGAAACAAGTCAAAGAGGCTTAAACCATGGCTAAGCCAACCAGCCCCGTAAGGCCAAGAGGCCTTAAAATAGGTTCAAGGCAGTCCTTGACCATGCAAAAGGGACCCTTAGATGGCATCTAAGTGGCTCAAATTCAAAAGGCATGCACAATGGCCAAAACATGGAGCATACAAACACAAGCTTCAAAGCATTAAAGAGGTGCCTAAGGCAAGCATACAAGCACATCAAGGGGCTGAAATGATATTACAAATGGTGCCAAACCACTTAAACCGAAGCAAGTAATGCAAGCTACACACTTATACACTTAAGGCCAACAAACCAAAATGCAAAGGGCCACACAAAGCATGCCAAGATCGACCCAAACAACTATGGACAAACCTAAACATGGTGAAATAAGCACAAAAGCTTCACAAGACCAAGCCTAAAGCATGCTTGAACAAGGGTTTACAACCTAAGGCATATTAAGGCATAAACATGGCATTACAAGGTATGTATGCTAAGCATGCATGGTGTACCAAAACCAATTAATACAATGTTATATTATGGCAATATAAGCATGAAATACAGCCATAGCATGATCAACAAACACTTAAGCATGATGCTCCCTCAAGAGGCCAAAATTGGTCATTTTCAAGGACAACAAGGAGAGGGGGTGGCCCTCTCCTTCTTGAGACTTCAAGGCACCATCCTCACCACTGAAATCCCTCAAGATTTCAGTGGTGAGGAGGCCCAAGCACCAAAGTCTCGGAGCTCACCAAAAATGGTACAAAATGAGGCCTCTCAAGGCTTATGAGGGGTTCTAACACCTCCAAACCACAAAACACTCTAAACAAACAATTTAGAGGGCCCAAAAAAAAGAACTTTTTTGTATTATACACTAAGCACAAAAAACAGTTCTAAGATAGGCTAACAAGCTATGCAAAAATGGGGATAAAGGGACTAGTGTCTCACCCTTGTAGACCTCTTCACAAAAGATGATCTTGTTGCCTCCTTGAGCTTCAATCCAGCCAAGAACAACAAGAACAAGCCTCAGGTCCCTCAAGAACCAAGAGAAGGTGAAAGACTATGTGTTTGTGTGCAATAGAAGGACAACTACACCTAGAACACACACAAGAGAGAGATAAGTTATGTATGGAACTTGAACCCTAAAACCAGAGCTTCTCCACACCTTTCTACCCAAAAATTTTCTAACCCTAAAGCCAAGAGAAGAGCCCTCTTCTTACAGGCAAACAATCTTGTAAAGCTTGTTCAATAAGCTTACAATAGGAGCATCCCTCCATACACGTGTATGGAGGGGAACAAAATGCCACACAGCTGTCCTAAAATATCTGCAAAAGCAGATGAACAGTAGTCGGCTGCTCAAATTGCCATTTTGACAAAATTGATGGCCGGTCGGCCAAAAAGAGTGCCAGTCGGCCAAATATATGGCCGATGGGCACAAACAGCAGCCGGTGGCCCCAAGCCATGGCTGGTGATGTGTGAGGAGACCTCACAAAGCATCCCCTGCCCTTCCAAGCAAAGCACAAGTGTTTGGTGCAAAACCAGACACTAAAACGGTCGAGTTCAGAGATCTGAGGCAAGGTACGTAGCCGAGACCTCCGGGAACTCCAAACGAACACAAACATGGATAATCACCGGTGTTCAAACGGTGACGTCCAAGTCTTGAGGACGGTCAAAAAATGGTGGTGTCTACACATGCAAGTATGATACCATGCAAGCATGAATTCAATGCAACATGATCATGCAATGGTGGTTCCAAATCACAAAAGGCAGACCTCAGCCCACCCGAAACAGTGACCAAAAATGCCCAAAACAGTGGACAAATATTCATGTAAACAAGCATGCCAATAAGCCCAAAGACTAAGGCCACAAATGGAGCACTTTGCTACCACTAACAAGGCCACTCATGGCATGAACCAAGCAATCAAAAAACAGAATTTTCAGCATGCCAAATGAGCTCCAAAAACTCACACACATGGCATCCCAAATGATCCAACACATAGGCATGCACAATGCACATTTCAAGGCATGAAATCACAACACTTCCAAGCATTAAAAGAGACACAAAGGACAATTGTAAGACCACATTATATGGACTGAAACATGATATCAAATGATGCCAAATGATGATAATAAGCTTATACTAAGCATGTTAGTGACCCACATAACTAAGGCTTACAAGCCAAATGCAAAGCAACCATACCAAGCATGTCAAACATGACAAAATTAGTGGCCAACAGACCTGAAGCATGACAAATCATGACCAAAAGCTTCAATAATCTAAGCTAAAACATGAGGATATACTAGGCTAAACACATGGCACATTTCTAGGCAAGATAAGGAATTACAAAAGCAAGTATAAGATGCATGCTAAGGGCTACAACCACCATTGGACAGGGATATAATATGATCCAAAACATCCAAAAAAACTCTGAAATGGGACGAAAAACAACCAAGCATGCATGTTTCCTCATCTTCCCACTACATTCCATCAGCAGCTGACAAACAATCATTTGTCCGGCTTGATATGACTGTTCTTGTACTCGCAGCACCTTCCATCCATATGTTCGCAGCATTCTCAGTTCCTGTGCACACAGCAGTTTTAGTCCCCACATGGGCCTTCGCCTTCCTGATTCTCTCGGAATTTTCGAATCTTTCCTGTTCTGGTGTGTTCGATGCAACCAGACTGCAATAACCCCGTGCTCTAAATCTCCAATCCGAGCGAAATTCTTGACACCGGCGCTCTCCGATGATGCACTCTGTTCTTCGACCTTCCAGCTGTCACTGACATTCTTGCCCCTGCCGGCCCTGTTTCAAACTGAAACTCCTCTACCACATCTGGTTGATCATCTAACCATCCTGTAGCTCTGTCGACTCCTCATAATCATACCAGCTAACTGCCCACGTCCCCTGAAGTCTTGGTCACTATAAAAATTGGAGATGGGCAAGTCCCTTCCATAGTTGTTAAATCGCCCGTTCCCTGTCCCAGACTATCCCTTGGATCACACACAGCTCTCCTCCTGCTGGAAATTCCACATCTGTCCATTCTGGCTATTGGTGAAATGTAGTCACTCGGACTATATGTCTTCTCAAACAACTCCCAGATTCCGCAGACTTGGCTCAACAAATCCTCTTCTCCTTTGGGACCTCCTCTCTCCTGTCCTGGCAGCCACACCGCTGGCTTGGGTTGAGTTATGGAGATGTCCATCATGCACAAGTCGGTGCAATCGGGAAGGAAACCTCGGCTTAGGCAGGTAGGAAGGTGTGATATAAATTACTAGGATCGTAGGACACGACCCCAGTATGGATGAAATTGATTCTTTTGGGTGGTGGAGCTTGGTTATGTGTGGGGAGAGGATTTGTAGTAACATTGGGCTTCTCGGGCGGCAGAATCTCCCCGTTATCGATGAGATCTTGAATCTCATGACGTAATCGAAGCACAGATCGGTGTCATGACCGTGCTGTTGGTGAAATGCACAATATTTGGTTGGTTGTGGGTAGCGGGGAGTCTTTCTGGTAAGGGCCGCGGCTCTAGGGGCTTCAAATGCCCTTTTCTGATTAGCACCCCAGAGCTTTGGACAGGGGCATATAAAGTGGGGCGAAGGTTCTGGTGTTTTTGGGTGGGTATTTGGCTGTTGGTGGGTTACTTTTGGATGCACCGGAGAATGGTGCAGCTGCCGCGGTTCTCGGAGGGGGGTTGGTGGTGACCATGCTCACTTCGGAGGCTCTTGTAGTTGTAGTGCCGCTCGGGCCCGCATTAGTGTTGCGGTTGAAAGCTCTTCGGGGTTGCTCCCGGTCATTATCAATTAAACCTTGCTTCAAGGCATCCTCAATCTGCACCCCCATTTCATGCAGGTCAGAAAAAGTAGGAAAGGGGAGTACAATCATCTTTTGCATCAACTTCGGCTGAAGATTGCGCACAATCATCCGAATCTGGTCTTTGTCTGTAGGTCTTAAGGTCATCATCGAAGCTTGGCCCTCCATCTGGTTACAAATTCTGAGAAACTCTCTTTAGGCTCTTGCCTTGTTGTCTCGAGATCACGGGTTGTAATCTCATTTGTGTATTGTATGAGTACTGCGCAATGAAGGCCTCAGCCATCTCGTCCCAGTTTTCTCTTGACTCATCTTCTAATTTGGCATACCATATGGCCGCCACACCCGACAGGGTCCGGCCGAATAAAGACAGCTTCTGAAGTCTACTGAGGCCCATTGGCCTTAAGATATCTGAAAACAGTCTCAGGTGCACCATGGGGTCCCCGGACCCATCAAACGATCAATATGAGGCATTTTGAATCTGTCAGGCAGCGTCACAGCTGTGTCGGTATACCCGTCTTCAATATCGGGGATGGTCTTGACTCCCTGGGATCTCTTGAACAACTTTTCAAGCTTGTTCAACTTTAGAGCGGTGGGATCAGTCTCAAACTCAAAGGGAGAGTCTGGTAGGTTGGTGGGTGTCTTTGATAGTTGAGGTTGGATTTGGGGGAGGATCGGGGGTGGAGGTGGTCCTGTGGGAAGTTCTGTATCATTCTGAGCATTGGCCGTCTCCCCGAGGTTTGGAACTCCTGGTGGGGGAGGAACTTGTTGCGAAGCAGAGGCTCCGGCTTGCTGCTGTAACCTTACAATTAACTCTGCTTGTTCATTCATAACGTGGCCTGCTGCTTGGCGAACTCTGCTTGTCGGACAGCATCTTGCTGCATCATTTTCATGCTCTCTTGGAGCTGGCGCACCATCTCTCTCATAGCTAGCCATACTATTCTGCTCTGGTTGAATTACCGGTATATATTCCCTCTCTGTAGGTGAAACAGGACCCTGATCTCTACTGAACTCAGGTGGGGTAGATAAGGCCCTCTGAACTGACTGCTGTACTGATGCCCTCTGCCTAACGTCCTCCGTCTAGTAACGGGGGTAGAGAGTGGTACACTGGTTGTCCGTCTACCAGATCCTCAGATCGATGGAGTCGACGACCTCTAGTCCAGAGTGCTTGGGGAATATCTACTGGGTCAGAAGCAATTGTGCTCAACTACCTAGCAAAAA
Organism: Camellia japonica; assembly: GCA_030407325.1. Lineage (NCBI taxonomy): Eukaryota > Viridiplantae > Streptophyta > Magnoliopsida > Ericales > Theaceae > Camellia > Camellia japonica. The sequence continues at coordinate 44,176,134 of JAPPVO010000017.1, forward strand.
GATAAATAAAAGCGTATAAATAAAGAGACAATCGGACAGCGTAACGCGTAAAATAAATACAACAACACACGGTTGGGTATCATAATATGCTGCCAATAAGCTGAATCATACTGTTCCTCAAACACTGATCACTGTTTCTGAATCGTTACCCCTAAGTCTGAATCTGATACCCGCAGATATAACTGATTCTCAAAATACTGATACTGGTGCCACAGGCCGGATACCCAAACTTGCAAACTGATATATGCATTCCCTGTAGAGACATCTAAAAGCACATAGCAAGTAAATGAGAGCCAAAACACCCCTATGTTGGGGTAGGGTTTCCCTGTCCTATTTTGTCAGGAGCTAGGGTTTCACTACGCACGCAGCGGTTTCAAACAACCTAAATCGGGTAAGCAACCTGTCCTAGTTTGGAATGGTCACTATGGATTTCGAATATGCACTAGGTCGAATGGTCAAAAAGGGTGCCCCGGTAAACCGGGGTTTGTGTTCCCATACTGTCAGAGCCCATAACCGGTCAGCCTTATGGTCATGCCTTGACAACAAGCCTCCGCAAACCGTTCAGGAATGGCAGATGGCAAACACGGTGTCCTAGGCGCACCAATGCACATGCAATGCAAAGAGACACATAAATGTAATCAAAATAGGATATCACGAGTTCGAGTCAAGCTCTCTAATTTTCCCCGGCAGAGTTGCCAAAAACTGTAACAAGCCCGCGAGGGACCTCGCTACAGTTCGGACTCAATTCGTCACGGTTCTTAATCTGAACCAAAGAGTCCAAATCTGGCAAATCGTTTTTGAAAACAGATTTTTGTAAAGAAGTGCCAAACATGGACTGCTTTGCCAGATACAGAGTCGCCACCTAAATATTTTTTAGGGAATTTAGGAAACCCTGACTCGGTGCCAAAGGCCACGTGTCCGTCATCACAAAGTTGCCTCGGCTCGGGAACTTGGGTACGATTGGGGAAGGTCAGCTATGAGCACCCCCTCTCGCCCGATCCGAAGACCGGCCTCTACTAATCATGATATCCAATTTGAAAACGTTATGTGTTCTTATTCCGGTTATTAGCCTAGATTTACTATGTTATGCGCACAGCAAACAAGTATAGACCAAATCGCCTAAATTGGAACAAAACATTTCATGTTTGTTTTGAAAATGGTTTGCTACTCGTAAGTAGGCTAAAATGCAGGTTTTGCCACCCTCAAGTGGGATTTAGAAAAGATCGTTTTGCCACTATCTGGTGGGCTTAAAACTCATAGTTTTGATGCATTATTCCAATTTAAGCAATTCGACCTCCATCCACAGGCATTCAAGCAGTTATATCACATAAGCAGCTAGCCTCATGGTAATCATGCAATCATGGCAGCACTCATACGCATGCGGTATGCTAAAGCATAAAAGCTTACCTAGTACTCCAAGCCAAAATAGAAACTAGTTAGTAATCACATGCATGATCCTAGTTCATGTTAAGATGGCTAATGCAACACAGGCAAGATGCAACTAGAATAGGCTCGGCTATCCTAAAGATGGCATGTGAAATGCTGCAATTAACAAGTACTCAACTCGTAATTGAAATACAAATGCAGTTAGCATGATGTACCGAGCCCGGTGCATGTAAGACAAATGTATGGATGCACGCATGCATTGCATAAGGTATGCTAATTTAAATATGCCTTAATCTAACCACTAAAAGCTAGTAAATAAAGGGAAGAAAGACGTGGGGTTGGAGACATACACACACTCACACACACTTATTACACATATGCCCTCACTCGGAGGGACCAAAAGAATATTACAATCCGAATAATGAATTACCTATCTTAGCTAATTAATTATTACAGACCCTCTATTTTAACAAATTAAATGCAGAATAGAGGTGGGCTCAGCCCTGCCTCTGGATGCGCGAATGATGCATGCTCGATCCATCTTGCCCGGAAACCCATAGCTATAGCACTACTGCCTCTGTTTTCATTGCCTTGCTTCTCTGAAAACTGCCAAAGTCCCAGGGTATCTTCAATGAGCACTGCAGAACACCATCGGCTAAGTGAAATGACCACCGGCCATGGTAAAATGCCGTCGACTTCTGATGAAGTTATCGGCCATTCGCTAATGGCCGGTCGGTAAATGATGTTGGTCGGGCAAAAACTCCGCAAAAAACACTGTAGAAAACAGTTTTGACAGCAGCAGAGGACAGGTAGTGCATGACATAGAATTTCAAGCACATGTAAGCATGGCCATGTTCCCTATCATGTATTGAACTCAGGGGAGCATGGTCCTTGATCCTTGGGCCATCAATTGTGCATGATAGCCTAAGGGACCAAACTTGTCATTCAATGTAAAATGCATGCAACGCACAAATGAGGACCAAGACCTATCATGTCAAAGTCAAGGGCCTCGTGACCGAAGGTTGAGATGTGTTTCATCACTTGTAGTATGAACACCCTCAACCCCCACCTAGGTTTGACACCCCAAACCAAACAATGTAATGCATGTATGCAATATGGCTCAAGTTATGCAACATGGCTCAAATATGCAAATGAGGCTAAGTAAACAAACATGCCAAAATGTGATGTAAAACTAACATGTAAATGCACAATGCTAGGCATGCAAGATGCAATGCAATACACTCTAACATGTGAGTCGAGACATGAAATGCAACTAGTCAATAATATGCAAACATGTGTAACACGTCCACGAGGGACCCCGCTACAGTTCGGACTCCCTTTTGTGTCACAGTTCTAAATCTGAACCAAAGAGCCCAAATCCGGCAAATCGTTTTGAGAAACAGATTTTCGAAAAGAAGTACCAAACATGGACTGCTTTGCCAGATACAGAGTCGCCACCTAAATATTTTTTATAGGGGAATTTAGGAAACCCTGACTCGGTGCCAAAGGCCACGTGTCCGTCATCACCAAAGTTGCCTCGGCTCGGGAACTTGGGTACGATTGGGGAAGGTCAGCTATGAGTACCCCCTCTCGCCCGGTCCGAAGACCGGCCTCTACTAACCGTGATATCTAATTTTGAAAACGTTATGTGTTCTTATTCCAGTTATTAACCTAGAATTACTATGTTATGCGCACGGCAAACAAGTATAGACTAGATTGCCTAATTTGGAAATAAACATTGCATATCCGTTTGTTTTGAAAAATACTTTGGAATTTGCTACTCGCAAGTAGGCTAAAATACGGATTTCAATGAGTTTTTCCAACTCAGACAATCCAACCTTCACCCACAGGCAATCAAACAGGTTATCTCACATAAGCAATTAGCCACATGGTAAACATGCTGCCATGATAGCATTCACACACATGCGATATGCTAAAGCATGGAAATACTTACATCGTACTTCGTGCCAAAACAATGAACTAGTTAGCAAACATGCATGGTCCTAGTTCATGTCAAATTGACTAATGCAACACATGCAGGGTGCAATTAAGATGGGCTCGGCTAACCTAAAAATGTCATGTGAAATGCAATCAATTGATGTACGTATTCAATTTGGAATTTGAAGTACATATGTAGTTAGCATGATGCGCCGAGCCCGGTGCATGCAAGACAAGTGTATGGATGCACGCATGCATAGCATAAGGTATGCAAAAATAGACATGTCCTAATCTAGCTACCATCATAAGTAGGTAAATAAAAGGGAAGAAAGAAGTGGGGATTGGAAGACATGCACGCACACGCACCCACACTTATTACAGATTCGCCCTCGCCCGGAGGGACCAAATGAATAATACAAATTAACTAACTACGAGCTAATTAAATATTACAGATTACCTAATTAGTTAATAAACTAACTAAGCTAGGAAAAACAGTAAACCGCCTCGGGAGGAGAGTCTGGTGCGATTCATGCTCGGATCCTGCTCGGAAGCGCACTACCATGCATAGACTGCCTCTGTTTTCCCTGCTCTGCCCCTCTGAAGACTGTCAAAGTCTCTGAATTGCTTCCCTGGACACTGGGGAATACCACCGGCTGAGTAGAATTACCACCGGCTGCTAGATATGGCCATCGGCACAATATGCATCCATCGGCCACCAAAGGATGGCCGGTCGGCACTATATGTTGCCGGTCGGCCAAAAATGCCTGCAGAACCTGCAACTTACAGCAGCAGAGGACAGAACTTGCATGGCAATGTAATTCAAGCAATATATGCACCGAACAAGCCCCTTATCATGTTAAGGACTCAAAGGAGGATGTACCTCGATTCTCGGACCACCAATCACGCATTTCCATGCATGATGGCCCAAAGAATCAAGTGTGCAACTTCGATTTCAAATGTAATGCAATGTACACAAACAATCAAAGGCCCAATCCCTATCACTAAATCAAGGGAGAAGACATGCATGCAAGATGCAATGCAACCTAGGCATACAAGCTAAGGATGCAACATGGCAATACAAGACACTTATGCAAGCATGCAAGCAAACATGCAAAGTAAGCATGCGAACCAAATAGAGGGTGGACTTAAACATGAATCAGGCAGCTCTAATTAGGCCCAAAACAGTAGCCATAATGCTAAGGAAGTGAGGCCAAACACACATACACGCATGCACATGTTATGGTCCAACACTTAAGCATCAAGAGGGGCCACTCTCAAGCACACTTAAAAGAGGCGTAACATGGATAATTAGCATGCAACACAAGCTCTGAAAATCATGTTAGAATGTGGTGCCAAACCAACTCAAATAAAGCAAACATTAGCATGCAAATAGTCCAAATACTTGAAACAAGTCAAAGAGGCTTAAACCATGGCTAAGCCAACCAAGCCCCGTAAGGCCAAGAAGGCTTAAAATAGGTTCAAGGCAGTCCTTGACCATGCAAAAGGGACCCTTAGATGGCATCTAAGTGGCTCAAATTCAAAAGCATGCACAATGGCCAAAACATGGAGCATACAACACAAGCCTTCAAAGCATTAAAGAGGTGCCTAAGGCAAGCATACAAGCACATCAAAGGGGCTGAAATGATATTACAAATGGTGCCAAACCACTTAAACCGAAGCAAGTAATGCAAGCTACACACTTATACACTTAAGGCCAACAAACCAAAATGCAAAGGGGCCACACAAAGCATGCCAAGATCGACCCAAACAACTATGGACAAACCCTAAACATGGTGAAATAAGCACAAAAGCTTCACAAGACCAAGCCTAAAGCATGCTTGAACAAGGGTTTACAACCTAAGGCATATTAAGGCATAAACATGGCATTACAAGGTATGTATGCTAAGCATGCATGGTGTACCAAAACCAACTTAATACAATGTTATATTATGGCAATATAAGCATGAAATACAGCCATAGCATGATCAACAAACACTTAAGCATGATGCTCCCTCAAGAGGCCAAAATTGGTCATTTTCAAGGACAACAAGGAGAGGGGGTGGCCCTCTCCTTCTTGAGACTTCAAGGCACCATCCTCACCACTGAAATCCCTCAAGATTTCAGTGGTGAGGAGGCCCAAGCACCAAAGTCTCGGAGCTCACCAAAAATGGTACAAAATGAGGCCTCTCAAGGCTTATGAGGGGTCTAACACCTCCAAACCACAAAACACTCTAAACAAACAATTTAGAGGGCCCAAAAAAAGAACTTTTTTTGTATTATACACTAAGCAAAAAAACAGTTCTAAGATAGGCTAACAAGCTATGCAAAAATGGGGATAAAAGGGACTAGTGTCTCACCCTTGTAGACCTCTTCACAAAAGATGATCTTGTTGCCTCCTTGAGCTTCAATCCAGCCAAGAACAACAAGAACAAGCCTCAGGTCCCTCAAGAACCAAGAGAAGGTGAAAGACTATGTGTTTGTGTGCAATAGTAAGGACAACTACACCTAGAACACACACAAGAGAGATAAGTTATGTATGGAACTTGAACCCTAAAACCAGAGCTTCTCCCACACCTTTCTAACCAAAAATTTTCTAACCCTAAAGCCAAGAGAAGAGCCCTCTTCTTACAGGCAAACAATCTTGTAAAGCTTGTTCAATAAGCTTACAATAGGAGCATCCCTCCATACACGTGTATGGAGGGGAACAAAATGCCACACAGCTGTCCTAAAATATCTGCAAAAGCAGATGAACAGTAGTCGGCTGCTCAAAATTGCCATTTTGACAAAATTGATGGCCGGTCGGCCAAAAAGAGTGCCAGTCGGCCAAATATATGGCCGATGGGCACAAACAGCAGCCGGTGGCCCCAAGCCATGGCTGGTGATGTGTGAGGAGACCTCACAAAGCATCCCCTGCCCTTCCAAGGCAAAGCACAAGTGTTTGGTGCAAAACCAGACACTAAACGGTCGAGTTCAGAGATCCTGAGGCAAGGTACGTAGCCGAGACCTCCGGGAACTCCAAACGAACACAAACATGGATAATCACCGGGTGTTCAAACGGTGACGTCCAAGTCTTGAGGACGGTCAAAAATGGGGTGTCTACAACATGCAAGTATGATACCATGCAAGCATGAATTCAATGCAACATGATCATGCAATGGTGGTTCCAAATCACAAAAGGCAGACCTCAGCCCACCCGAAACAGTGACCAAAAATGCCCAAAACAGTGGACAAATATTCATGTAAACAAGCATGCCAATAAGCCCAAAGACTAAGGCACAAAATGGAGCACTTTGCTACCACTAACAAGGCCACTCATGGCATGAACCAAGCAATCAAAAACAGAATTTCAGCATGCCAAATGAGCTCCAAAACTCACACACATGGCATCCCAAAATGATCCAAACACATAGGCATGCACAATGCACATTTCAAGGCATGAAATCACAACACTTCCAAGCATTAAAAGAGACACAAAGGACAATGTAAGACCACATTATATGGACTGAAACATGATATCAAATGATGCCAAATGATGATAATAAGCTTATACTAAGCATGTTAGTGACCCACATAACTAAGGCTTACAAGCCAAAATGCAAAGCAACCATACCAAGCATGTCAAACATGACAAAATTAGTGGCCAACAGACCTGAAGCATGACAAATCATGACCAAAAGCTTCAATAATCTAAGCTAAAACATGAGGATATACTAGGCTAAACACATGGCACATTTCTAGGCAAGATAAGGAATTACAAAGCAAGTATAAGATGCATGCTAAGGGCTACAAACCACCATTGGACAGGGATATAATATGATCCAAAACATCCAAAAAAACTCTGAAATGGGACGAAAAACAACCAAGCATGCATGTTGCCCTTTAAGCCAAAAACAAAGGTAAAAGAAGGACAAAGGGGAGAGGGGTGTCCCTCCCCTACACAAGACTTCAAACTCACTTCATCACCACTGAAAATCCACTGGATTTCAGTGGTGAGAAGACCAACACAACAAAGTAAACAAAGCTTAAAGAAAAGGCACCAAAATAGGTCAAAAGAGGCCTAAGAGGGGGAGTTCGACCCCCAATGCCAAAACACCCTTAATGAAAGATGTTAAGCATGAAAATACAAGACTTTTTTATGTTATACACAAAGCTTAAATCAGCATGCAAGACAGGTAGAAAACTAGTGCAAGATTGGGGAAACTAAAGCAAATGTCTCACCCTTGAAGAAACCTTGAAGAACAGATGATCCAGCCACCCTCTACTGATCAAAATCAGTCCAAAACCTCAACAAACAACCCTCAATGCCTCTCAATCTCGGAGCAAGGTGTAATGGTGTGTGTTAGTGCAAAAGTAAGGCCAAAATGCACTTTTAGGCTTCCAAACACACCCTAAGGATGAGAGAGAGGGAGATATAAAGAGAGAGGATGACATATCAGATGTATAGATATAGAAGCTCTGGGCTTTTGATTCAAAAACTCCAACCTCTAACAAAGGGAGAGGATGAGTGCTTATATAGGCAAAGGCCAAAGTTCTAGGCTTCTCCAAGAAGCTAGATGAAAGGGGCAAAGGGTGCAAAGGGCTCTTAGCTTCTTGGAGAAGCTAAGACAGCTGGCCAAGCTTCCCCAAGAAGCTTGGCCAAAGGGTGCAAGCTTCTAGAAGGAAAGGGGGTTCAAAGGTTCAAACCAGCCAAAAACTGCACGGGGAGGAGTGATGGTGCATTCCAGCTGGCACAGCTGGCATGCACCATGCCTCAAGGGTGCAAAGGAGTCACACCGGCCAGCAAAAGAGGTCACCGGCAAAATAAAGTGCCGGCCGGCCAAATATAGTGCCGACTGGCCATTGGTTTTAAGAAACCACGGCCGGTGGCACCCATAAGCAGCCGGTGATGTTAGGAGAAGGCCAATGGAATGTGGGGATGGCCAACAAGCCATTCCCTGCCCTTCAAGGCAAGAACACAAGTGTTTGGTGCCAAAACCAAACACAAAACAGTCGAGTCGAGAGATCCTGAGGCAAGGCGCGCAGCCAAGGCCTTCGGGAGCTCAAGACGAACACAAACAAAGAGGATCACCGAGTGTTCAAGCGGTGACGTCCAAGCCTAGAGGACGGTCAAAAATGGGGTGTCTACAGCTAACTGTTTATGTGATTAACTGCCTGAATGCCTGTGGGTGAAGGTTGGATTACCTGAATTGGAACAATTCATCAAATCCCTGTTTTAGCCTACTTGCGAGTAGCAAACTTCAAACCATTTTCAAACAAATGGATATGCAATGCTTTGTTCCAAATTAGGCAATCTAGTCTATACTTGTTTGCTGTGCGCATCATGTAGTAAGATTAGCTAATTAACCGGAATAAGAGCACATGTGTTTTCAAAAACAAAATGTCATGCTTAGTACGGGCCGATCTTTGATCGGGCGAGCAGGGGTGCTCATTGCATGACCTTCGCCTCTCGTACCCAAGTTCCCGAGCCAAGGCAACTTTGGTGATAACAGACACGTGGCCTTAGGCACGAGTCAGGGTTTCCTAAATTCCCCCAAAATAAAATATTTAGGTGGCGACTCTGTATCTGGCAAAGCAGTCCCTGTTTGGCACTTCTTTATTAAAAATCAGTTTTCCAAAATGTTTTGCCAGATTTGGACTCTTTGGTGATTTATCGGTCTTACATCGCACATTGTAAGATTAGATTCAGAACCGTGACATTTGAGTCTGTGCTGTAGTAGCTCAGAGAACAAGACGAGATTCGCGCCCCCCTCGCAGGCGCGTGCGGATGTCGGGGAGTTCCCGGGAGCGCGTCTACAGTTTCTGGCGACTCTGCAGGGGAATTAGAGAACTTGACTCGAACTCATGATATCTCGTTTTGTTTACACTTATGTGTTTCTTTGCATTGCATTTGCATTGGTGCGCCTAGGACATCGTGTTTGCCGTATGCTATTCCTGAACGGTTTGCTGGAGGCTTGCTTTGAGAAGCGTGCCATAAGGCTAACCGGTTGCGGGCTCTGCCACGACGGGAACACAAACCTCAGTTTTTACCGAGGCACCCTTTTTGACCATTCGACCTAGTGCATATCGGAATCTGTAGTGACTATTCCAAACTAGGACAGGTTGCTTACCCGGTTGTAGGTTGTTTGAAACCGCTGTGTGCGTAGTGAAACCCTAGCTCCTGACAAAATAGGACAGGGAAACCCTACCCCAACATAGGGGTGTTTTGGTTCTCATCTACTTGCTATGTGCTTTTAGAGTGTACCTCTACAGGGAATACGCATATCAGTTTGCAAGTCTGGGTATCAGGCCTGTGGGCATCAGTATTCGGAGAATCAGTTTTACCTGAGGGTATCAGATTTAGTTTTGGGGCAGCAATTTGGGGCACACAGTGATCAGAGTTAAGGACAGTGTGTTCAGTTTACAAATACTGACTGTGTGTTGTTATGCCGACTGTGTGTTGTTATACCGACTGTGTGTTGTTACACCGACTATGTGTTGTCAGGCCAACGGTGTGTTGTCTTTAATTTATTCAGCTCATAACATAGCACACTGCACGTTCGGGTTGTTTGTTTATTTATTATGCTTTATTTATCTTTTTGCAAGGTAGTTTAGCACAATTGCATCCAACCAGGCAGATATTCCCCGAGCACTCTAGGTTAGAGGTCGAAGGCTTAATCGATCTAGGATCTGATAGACGGACAACCAGTGTTCCATTCATTACCCCCGGTTACTAGACGGAGGGCAGTTAGGCAGAGGATATCAGTTCAGCAGTCAGTTCAGAGGGCCTTGTCTACCCCACCTGAGTACAGTAGGGATTCTAGTTCTGTTTCTCCCACTGAGAGGGAATACCCATCAGTTCAGTCAGACCCACACTTTTCAGTCGAAATGGAAGAGATGATGCGTCAGCTCCAAGAGATTATGAAAAACATGCAGCAGGATGCTGCCCGTCAAACAGAGATTGTGGCACAACAGGCAGACTTAATTGCCAGGCTACAGCAACAAACCGGAGCATCTGCTTCACACCAAGCTCCTTCCCCGCTAGGAGTTCCAACACCAAGGGAGGCAGCCAATGTCCAGGAAAATACGGACGTGCCAACGGGGCCAGCTCCACCCCCAATCCTACCCCAGCTATCTAAGGCACCTACACCCACCAACCTACCGGATTCTCCTTTGAGTTTGAGGTGGATCTGACAGCACTAAAAGTGAGCAAGGTTGAAAAGTTGTTCAAGAAGTCCCAAGGTGTGAAATCCATCTCGGATATAGAGGACGAGTATACCGACTCGGCCGTGACTCTACCAGACCGGTTTAAAATGCCGCACATAGACCATTTTGACGGGTCTGGAGATCCTATGGTGCATTTGCGGCTATTTTCGGACATACTAAGGCCGATGGGCCTTCCCCGATTATAGAAGCTTTCTCTGTTTGGCCGGACCCTGTTGGGTGTAGCGGCGATTTGGTATGCAAAACTGGAAGATTCTGTTAAGAGAAGCTAGGAGGAGATGGCTGAGGCCTTCATAGCTCAATACTCCTATAATACTCAGATCGAGGTCACAACTCGTGATCTCGAGACAACCAGGCAAGAGCCGAAGGAGAGCTTCTCCAACTTTGTGACCCGATGGAGGGCTAAGGCCTCGATAATGACCATCAGACCGGTCGACAAGGACCAAATACGGATGGTTGTGTGCAACCTCCAGCCCAAACTCATGCAGAAGATGACCGTCCTCCCTCTTCCCACCTTTGTAGATTTACATGAAATAGGAGTGCAGATCAAGGATGCGATGAAACAGGGCCTCATTGATCATGAGAGAGAGCAGCCCAAGAGGGCATTCAACCGCAGTACGAATCCAGGCGTGAGCAGCGCTCCAGCTGCCAGAACTTCAGATGTCGAAATGGTCACCACCACCACTCCAAAAACCCTTACAGCTACCCCATTCACCGGTGCTTCCGGTAGTAGCTCACAAACAGCTAGATATGCACCCAGAGGCCAAAGAACCTTCACCGCACTATACATGCCCCTGTCCAAAGCTTTGGGGGTTTGATCAAGAAAGGGCACTTGAAGCCCCTAGAGCCACGACCATTGCCAGAAAAACTTCCTCCCTCTCATAACCCAGCAAAGTACTGTGCCTATCACCAACAACATGGTCACGAAACCGACCAGTGCTTTCGATTACGTCATGAGATTCAGGATCTCATCGACAACAGGGTGATTATGTCCCCGGAGAAATCAAACGTCACAGCCAACCTTCTCCCACCACATAACCAAGCTCCACCTCCCAAACGCATAAACCTAATCCAAACTGGGGTTGTGTCATACGACCCTAGCATATATATCACCCCTTCTCACCTACCTAAGCCGGAGGTGTTCATTCCAGAAAGCACGGATTTGTGCATGCTGAACATCTCCCAAACCCAACCCGAATCATTGGTGGTGACTATCGAAGATAGAACATGGATGATTGTGGGAGCAGATGGGAATGATCATTCAAAGCCTGAGGGGTCTGCGAGATTTGTGTACAACCCGAGCGGTTACATCACATTAATGGGTCAACCTAAGCCAAGGGTGGAATTGCCAGCGGGGGCAGAGATTGATGTCGTACATGAGGATGGACCTAATCAAGGGCTAGATGACCTAGCGGAATTGGAAGAGGACATAGCCAACCTTCAATTCTTCAATGAACAGGACCCATGAGACGTGACTGTCAACTGGTTTGATCTAGATGGGTCAGCGGAAGTTACCAGGTGGCTCAGCGACGAGCCGAATGTTGTTGAACAACCTCAGCTAGAACAAAGACTGTCAGAAACGGGGACATCAACAATGGCCGGATTGGCCGGGAATTAGGAGCTGCCGCCGGAGAGCACCAGTGGTAAGAATTTTGCTCGAGATAAGAGCATTTTGAGTACAGAGGATATTGAACAGCAGGCTGCACTGAAGTAGTTCGAGCAAGAAAAGATCGAAGATCTGGAAAGGGCTAGAAAGGCCAAAGCCCCCGAGGGGACAGAATGTGCTGTGCACGCAATAGTAGTTGCAACAGAACCGGATAGCTGCTTGTCGATAGCCGACGGAATGTGGTGGGAAGACGATGACCTATGTCTCGCCCACACTGACGAATATTGGGGACGAAGCCAACCGGATGATACCAGCTATATGGCGGAAGTTTACCACATGACTAGAAGTGGGCGGTATTTCAAGCCCCCACATTTAGATCAACCAGAGGCGTCCGAAAAGGACAACGAAGCAGAAAGGCAGAAAGAGAAACTACTCGAAGAGGAGGCTGTACTGAAACAGCTTCAGAAGATACAAGCAGACATCTCCATCTGGGGACTGCTTATGGCTTCAAGAGTACACAGGCAAGCTGTCCTCTCTATAATGGACAGGGCTAAACTTTCAATCGACACCACGCCTGAGTAGCTGGTAGGATTGGTTTTTCTGGGAGGGGCTTTCCTGACGTTGATCTTCACAAACAAGGAGTTGCCGTCTGAGGGCTCAAACCATAACAAACTGCTCTATATTTCTGTCGAGTGTAGAGATAAATGGGTGCCAGTGGTTCTTGTTGACACATGATTTGCTATTAATGTGTGCCCGTCAAGGACGGCATATGCAATCGAGTTGAAGCTCGTAGATTTTGTGCCTACTGCCCAGGTGATACGGGCGTATGACAATACTAGCAAAGAAGTGATGGGGACTGTGTAGATTCAGACACAGGTTGGTCCAAGACAACACGATAATGACTTTCATGTCTTGGACATTCCTGCAACCTTTAATCTACTTCTGGGGTGGCCGTGGTTACACCAGGTGAAGGCGGTCTCTTCCACCCTCCACCAGATGTTGAAGTACCCCCATGGGAAGGGGGTGGCCATTGTTTTTGGGAATTCATCAATCCATCAGCCGCTAGAGGTTTCTACGCCAGTTCTGGAGATCGAACATGGTGCGGAGGATGTGTTCTTATCAAGATTTACCCTGGCCGAGGCCGGGGTTGTACAAAGTATCTTAGCCGTTGATGAGGGGTTATATGTCAGTGCACAGTTTGTGTACCTTATGAACAAGCTACAGCATATCCCCGGGATGGGATTGGGACGCAGTGGCTGAAAAGGCGTTGTAACATCGGCCGAAGTGCCGCATAACCCACATACCTTTGGTTTAGGTTATCTGCCTACCAATGAGGACTGGGTGAGGAAAGGGAAAGAGATGGCTGGAAGAGCCAGAGCCAAGCAGATGGGGAAACATTTTAAGTTGATGCACCGACCGATCCGGGGCACCCTGAATGGACATTTCGTCCAGGAGGGGGAGAACTTCCCATTCTGCGGCTTCCCAGAGCCGTGGCTGAATGCAGAGAGGAGGCGCTTGCCAGGATTCGAGATTTTCTTTGATTTGCAATTATCCAGGGATGATGTTGCCGAGGAGCAGACAGACCCAATAGCTGAGGCTAAGCAGTGCAAAGAGGAGGTTTCCGAGGGCGCATAGATTGAAATGGGGGTAGCACTGGCTTGTCTACTCTTAGATCCTCAGATCGTACAAGAGTGCTTGGGGGATGACCTCTCAGTGACCATGATCGGGAATGAAACTGCTGTGAGCCCACCTTCAAACATTTTGGATACATCCATCCCACTCTCCCTCATCTGGCAATACGAGGAGGGGTTTTTATCGAGCAGCACCGGGTCAAGTAGTGAGCCGGAATCTGATTCCACCGAGTCTGTAGGGTCGGAATCAGGTTCCAGGTCGTCTGAGTCTGAGTCCGGTATTCCTGGGGGTGACAACCCGGATGCCACAGTCCTGTCTAGGTCGTCTTTTTCTTTTTCCTTTGAGTCTGTTGTAATAGAGGAATCAGGCGACTTGGAAGTGCTTAATGAGAATTGTGCGGCTGTGGCCTTCGATTACTTTTCTGTGCCCTTAATTTATTGCATGAATCAGGATTTTCAAAATTTTGGTGAAAATGATGAGGAAGAAATTCCTCCGGCTTTGCAATATTTGCTTGATCAAGAGCAGGAGAGGTTTGTTAAACCCTTGGTTGATGAAATCACCCAAATTAATGTTGGTACTGAGGACTCGCGGCTGGTCCAGATCGGGTCCACGTTGTCTTCGGAGGAGTACGAGCGCTTAGTCGCTTTGTTACAATATTTCAAAGATGTTTTCTCGTGGTCCTACGAAGACATGCCTAGAATCGATCTTGAGATTGTACAGCACCGGATCCCTCTTGACCCCGAGGCCCGACCTGTTAAGCAGAAGCTCAGAAGGATCCGCCCGGATTGGGCTCTCAAGATCAAAGAAGAGGTCACCAAGCAAATTGACGCAGGGTTCCTGCTCATATCAGAATACCCAACTTGGTTGGCCAATATAGCTCCAGTGCCAAAGAAAGATGGTAGAATTCGGGTATGTGTGGACTTCAGGGATTTGAACAAAGCCAGTCTGAAGGACGACTTTCCTCTGCTGCATATCGAGGAGTTAGTGGATTTCACTGTAGGGCATGCGTTGCTCTCATTCATGGATGGGTTTTCAGGTTACAATTAGGTATTGATGGCACCCGAAGACCGGGAGAAGACCGCTTTCACCACCCCGTGGGGGACCTATTGTTATAGGGTGGTGTCGTTTGGCCTGAAGAATGCTGGAGCTACGTATCAACGGGCTGCGACCACAATTTTGCATGACATGATCCATAAGGAGGTTGAGGTGTACGTGGACGACATGATTGTCAAGTCCAAGGAAAGAGAGGGCCACTACACCGCCTTGTAAAAATTCTTTCAACGGATCAGAGAATATAGGCTGCGGCTGAATCCCCAGAAGTGTACATTTGGCGTTACAGCAGGGAAAATGCCGGGGTTCTTGATCACACAGAGAGGTATCGAGGTCGATCCTTCCAAAATCAAGGCCATCTTAGAAATGCCACCACCAAGGACTGAAAATGAGGTACGAGACTTTCTGGGTAAAGTGCAATTCATAAGACGGTTTATTTCAAATTTAACCTTGACTTGTGAACCACTCTTTGGTCTCCTGAAGAAAGGAAAGAAGTTCCAATGGGACGGCCGATGCCAAGCTGCTTTTGAACAGATCAAACAATATTTACAGAACCCACTTGTGTTGTCACCGCTTGAGTCGGGGAAACCGTTGATTCTATATCTTTCAGTGACTGAAATTACAATGGGCTGCATGCTCGCACAAGAGTCTGAGGACAAAGTGGAGAGAGCTATCTACTATCTGAGCAAGAAAATGCTAGATTACGAGACCCACTACACCCCGCTGGAAAAGGCTTGTCTGGCCTTGGTATGGGCTACCAGGAAGCTGCGGCACTACCTGTTAGCTCACTCCGTAATGTTGGTTTCAAGATTAGATCCCATCAAATATCTCTTCGAGAAACCAGCACTTACGGGTAGGCTAGCTCGTTGGTTGCTTTTACTTTCCGAATTTGATCTGAAGTACGTGACGCGCAAGTCAGTAAAAGGGAGAGCAGTAGCGAAGTTCTTAGTCGATCACCCAGTGGAAGGGGATGAAGCAGTTGAGTACCTATTCCCAGACGAGGCCATTTTGCATGTCGAAGACGAAACCTGGACGATGTACTTTGACGGAGCGTCAAACCAATATGGGTATGGGATAGGGGTGTTGCTGATAGTGCCCGACAATTCCCGCATACCTCTAGCATTCAAACTCCGGTTCAAAGTATCGAACAATGAAGCAGAGTATGAGGCATGTATTGCCGGTTTAGAAGCCGCCCTAGAACTAGGGGCAAAACGATTGGATGTCATTGAGGACTCGAACCTTGTTGTATCTCAAGCTAAAGGAGATTGGAAAGTTAAAGAAGAAAAGATGAGAATCTATCACCAGACCTTGGACGTGCTGATTCCTTGGTTTGAGAAACTGAATTTCGCCCATCTATTAAGAGAGAACAATAGGTTCGCTGATTCCTTAGCAACTCTATCTTCTATGATAGACATCCCTTTTGGAGTCCGGATGCGTCTGATCATCATCGAACAGAAATTTGTGCCAGCCTACGAGCTGATTGCTGCCATAGATGAGGTACAAGATGAGAATCCTTGGTATTACGATGTCTAGAACTTCTTGGAGAAAGAGGCGTATCCACCAGGGGAAAATGCCACGAAGAATGGCTGCTCAGTTCATCATCTGCGGGGGTAAACTGTACAAGAGAGGTCATCTCGGAATGCATAAGTTGTGTATTGATGTTGAAGAGTCCAAGCGCCTGATGGAGGCCATCCATGGAGGAGAGTGCGGAGCGCACATGAACGGGGTGATGCTAGCCTGGAAGATCCTTAGACAGGGTTATTACTAGTCCACCATGGAGGAGGATTGTATTGGCTTTGTCTGGGGATGCCATAAATGTCAGATCCATGCAAACCGCATGAACATTCCGTCGTCGAAGCTGTACAACATGACTTCGCCTTGGCCGTTTTCAGTCTGGGGGATTGATGTGATTGGGGCTGTCACTCCGAAGGGGTCCAATGGGCATGAGTACATTTTGGTAGCAATAGATTACTTCACGAAGTGGGTTGAGGCCTAATCTTATGCGGTGTTGAAGGCATCGCATATTGCAAAGTTCATCAGGAATAACATCATCTGTCGTTACGGGGTTCCGAATGAGATCATTTCAGATAATGGTTCCCACTTCAAGAAGGAGGTGATCGACTTGTTGGAGAAGTACAACGTGGCTTTTCATAAGTCATCCACATATCGGCCGCAAACCAACAGAGCAATTGAGGCCGCCAACAAGAACTTCAAGCACATTCTGCAGAAGATGGTGAAAACCTACCGGGACTGGCCAGATAAGTTGCCATTTGCTCTGTGGGGCTACTGGACTTCGATTCGAACTTCTACTAGGGCGACTTCGTATTCATTGGTTTATGGGATGGAGCCTGTTCTGCCTATCGAAGTTAAGGTTCCATCATTACGGGTATTGGCTGAGTGTCAGATAACTGAGGCAAATTGGCAGCAAAGTAGGTTCGAAGAACTCATGCTGTTTGATGAAAGAAGGCTAAAAGCACTGTATTATGTTTAGGGTTATCAATGAAGAATTGCTAGGCCTTTCAACAAGAAGGTTAAGTCCAGGAATTTGAAAGAAGGGGATCTAGTGCTCAAAGACAACCGAGCTCCCATTCACGACCCTAGGGGCAAGTTCAAACCTAATTGGACTGGTCCTTACATCATCAAGTCTATCTGGTCGGGTGGAGCTGTCGTTCTGATGGACCTAGATGGCCTAGAGTTCTCCCAGCTGATCAACATGGACAAGTTGAAGAAATATTATCCCTGAGTGGCTCGCTAGGCCGAAAACCCGAAAGGGCAACCTAGGCAAAAGTTAGAGCACGAAAAATTTGAAATTATAAAAACTGAGCTCGCAAGGTTGAAAACCTGCAAAAGGCGGCCTTGGCAAAAGTTAGAGCGCAAAAGGAGAGTGTTAATACACGAGTGAACCCAAGCCGAACTACGTAAAGCTTGATTCCCATCTTTGGGATACGTAGGCAACTTCATTCTGAAGTCCAGCCATAAGCACTTCCCCGATCAACTTTGTCCATGTGATCATGTTTGGTCATCTTTGTCTATTCTGCATTCAAGAGCTCGATTGTGATCTCCAGTGTAGTGCTATTCAGACTAGGGGCAACTTTCTAGTTGCTGGGATCCAGGGTTGTGCATCTCAGTGACAAATCTCAGGAATGTCCAGTTCTGATCCATATCGAAAATGGTTTTGAAGAGTTTTAATAAAAGTTGATTTTGCTCAAATTAATCTTTTTACAACTTAGACCATTTTTGGACCAAGCGGAAAATTTTCTGTACCTACAACCTGCAATTTCATTGATTTCAACACAGAGTTCTCCTACTCTTGAATACAAACCAAAGTTGTTTTTTATTACATTCATAAAGAAAACTTGAAAGTACTAATAAAGCAATAAATTAGGGGCATGGATAAGTTAGGTGTTCCTGTGCCCCCTCCCAGAGCTGGTCGAAGCCTTTGATGCCAAAGTAGGTCCAACCTGCGCTTCCTCAACAAGCCAAGTTATGCACTCATCAGAGAGGGTGCAAGTGAAAGTGGGAGCGGGGGCCAGGAGCTCTAGTCCTCCATGTTGTGGCATGCCGAGCTAGCTATGCTCCTCGGACCAGAAATGGAGCAGGGTATTTTATCCCTTATTCCGGGCAAGTCTAATCATGGCCAAACTGGCATCGGAATCGGAATGGGAAGTAAAAGACATAGTATGTCAGGCCAATCGACTGGATCCCGGGCTGGCGAGTCATGCTGTAGCTCATCGCCGGTAAATTGAGCCAAGGGTAGCGCCAAGCAATACTGGTAGCAGATAGACTGCACATCCATTCGAACCACCATCCCTCATCAGGGGCATCGACTAGACGTCGCCGGAAGAAATAGCTGCAAGCTGAATATGCTGGGCAGGGGTCCACAACCTTCAATTTATCCATCAACCACACCTGGGAGAGGGATGAAAAATGAGAGATTAAAAAATAGAGAGGTGTACGTGGAAAGAAAAGTCAGAAAAAGGGTTTTGAGAGAAAAAACAAGCCTGAGGGCCGAGTGATGTGAGAAATATATGTGAGATGGGGTGGGAAACATTACCTGTAGCAATAGTGGACTCCCCACGCATCTAGTCGTCTCTCGACGATGAAAAGCGTCCAAACCCATCAACGTCTCAGCCAATGCCATGGCGATGCAGCTCTTGCCCTCTTTTAAGCCCTCGGCAACTTTGATCAAACGAGTGCTAAACCCACCAGAGCCTGGGGCAAGCAAGAAATGAGACAACATGCACAAGCAAAGCGCATGTCGCCGATAACCCTGCCAGTCATGATCGCCGCGGTCACCGGCATCAGAAAACCGACGAATCAAGCTGGGGATGTCTAGCACTCCATTGCGAGTCAATGACCGAGTGTCATGCAAAGTAAGCCCACACATCCGTCCTAAGGCTTGGACGTGGCCAAAGCGGAATTGTGGCAAAATTTCTTCATCGCGTTCGGATTCCATCAAAGCTTGGAAATCTTCGAAAGTGGGACACATCTCTTGCCTGCCAAAGCTAATGACGTGTGTTACCGGGTTCCAAAACTTTGCCGCGGCATGAAGGAATGGAAAACGCAGCGGGGTGCGACTCAGCGTGAATAGTGCATTTATACTGAAGCCTTGAAAATTCACATTTTCCGAGCCATCCAGAAAAGCAATCCAATTTGTGAGATTTTCGACAAGGAGCACCTCCATTTTGGTGTAAAATTGAGTTAGAATGAGGGAACCACGAAGCTGGAACCTTTACGGACATGCTCACTGATGTCATGCAATTTCAACTGCTCAACATTTATCAAATTTTATTCGAGGGGCGATAAATACAACTCTGGTAATCCCTAGGTCAGTGTCTGCAAATAGACTATACAAGTACTACCAATTTGTCATTTTTACCGGTATCAACCGGAGGGCTCGACACTCATAATCTATCATTTTTACCAGTATTAACTGGAAGGCTCGACACCTATTCTCTACACTACCTTTCAAGACTTACCAGTGTATTTACCCCAAAACCATTTCATGAAAACTTGTTTCTCAACATTCCTTTCTCAATGCAAGTTTTCAAATCAACTTTCAAAGTTTAATGTAATCATATGAATTGATATGCCAATGCAACAAGAATCAATACAATGCGACAATTCTTCCATTGCCAATTCTTCCACACAAAGCTACCATTGTGATCAAAATTCTCATTTCTCCTTTCCATGCAATTTCACAAGATGAATAAATATACATTTATTTCAATTCATCCGAGGAATAACACATCCTCCATATTTCGAGCATTTTCAACAAATTAGCTATTTCAAGACTAAATCAACATTTTGAATAACAATTTTGAAAATGAACAACAACTCTCATATTGCTCAAAATTTATCATTTATACAACATAAACAAGAAATTTTCCAAACATCACTTATTTTGGGCATTCAAAATAAATATAACAATATCAACCATGGATTTTCAACTTCTTTTAAAAATCCCCAATTTCTAGGTTTTCTCACCAAAACCATCCATCTACAAACATTTGAGAAAAATCTCACAAAAATCCTCTTTTTTCAATCAACTATCCATTTTCAAAGCAAATCAAAAGATGATTTCAAAATCATCTAAATCTTGCAAAAACATATATATAACTCAAAGAAAATCCCTACCTCAAGTTTAAAGAAGAAAAGAGTTGAAACCCCCAAAATCAACGACGATGAAACTCGATCTCCACGGCTCACAACGAAGCCCTCGAGAAGTTACACAACTTTGACGAAGGAACTATGGCCAAAATCCCAATGGATTTTGAGAAATCAAAGAGAGAAGATGATTTCTAGAGAGAGAGAGAGAGAGAGAGTATGAGAACCTGCATTTTTTGGAGAGTTTTAGAGAGAGAGAGTGAGCTGCAAAAGTGTTCTGAAATAACTCATTCACGATCTGATATAAACAGGCTCGCTCGAGTGAAGGAGTTCTCGCTTGAGCGACCAGACACAAAAAGGTCGCCTCGCTCGAGCGTCGAATGCAAAGCTTCAAGTCTATCACCAATGCAGACGCACGCTCGAGCGCAAGAAGTCTCACTTGAGCGAAGAAACAATTTCACAAGGCTCGCTCGAGCGCAAGAAGCCTCGTTCGAGCGAAGAAGCCAAAATGTGGGCAACAACATTCTAGACCAACTAACAACCTACTTGTTCCAAACATGCCCAACATAATCCAAAACTCAAATACAAAGAGTTAAAGGAAAGAAACAAGACATAGAAAACAATATACAATCAAGGAATCTGAGTCCAGAACACAACGAAAGTCGGGGTAAAAACCTGGGTGGCTATGTGAAATACATAAATCTCTGCAGTTAGGCCTTAATGGTCACATTGAACAAGATATATTGATTGACCCTTGAGGTCCCATGGTTATTGAAACATTGTTACTCTATTGGATATGCCGCGTGTTTGAATGAAATGGTTACTGATACTAAGATTGATATTTGTAATAATATTGAACATCGTTCATACAACCTCTTTATCCTGTTATTACTCATTGGGCATTAGCTTACTATTTACTTATATATGTGTACGTGGGCAAGCTGAACATCAAAGTTAAGAAAGCCTCGAGTCTACCCAGGTCAGCCTTTTGAGGAGCTTCCAAGTGAAGTAATTAGGCTCAGGTGGAGCCATGCTAGTTGAACCGCATTTTTGCTTGATAAATGATTTTGTGTTTGTGTATATTTTGGGATTTTGTATAACTATAAGATGTGGTTTTTGGAACTAATGTGGTGTATGAATAGAAAGAGTGAATCTTTGCTTAAGATATGAAGTCCTCTCATATACGCACGGCTTAATGGATAATTTTTGTGTTATTTTAGATTTCCACTAAGCCCCGTACTTTATATTAAAGGGGTTATTTGTATGGAGGCCGTAGGTAATCTATGATTACTGGCCGGTTATGATGATAAACCTATAGGGGGCGGGTTTGAGTCGTGACAGTATCCTTCTATTACATGAGATTCGATTGTACAAAAGGGTCACACATGTGATATACATTCATAACTAGGACACCCTGAATCTATGTTACCAAACCACAATAATGTAATAAAAGCTAAACAAGTGGTCATATGCCCTAAAGGCTTACATCTTTCTAAGTCAAGGCTTGGGTACATCAAACGTGAGTCGCTGGCTCAATACAAATAAAGCCCTTGGCTTGTACAAAAATTTAATACAAAATAAATAAAATTGAGCCATTAGCTCCACAATCCTCCCAAGCTAAGTCTTTGGTGGAGGAATATCACCAGTACTTGAAAATGATTTTTCCAAGTAGAGTGAGCCAAAGCCCAGTAGAGATAATCAAACACAATGTGTGAATCTTAACGAAGATATAAGTATAACATGCATACACAATGCCCAATGACCAAATCATTTATGACTCTTTTGCAAAACCACACTACGCCAAGCTTATATCTCAATCCATTTTATCCTAATTTATGAGTCCTTTCCATTTCATTCAGACAACCAAACTGAGATTACAACTCAATGGGCCTTTAACCAACACAGCCATTATACAAACGCTGCAATTTGCCATTTTATGGAAATTTCGTCTGTGGGAATCGGCACCCATGTATACACGTGGTTTTTGGGACTTTCATCCTGGACACACAAGCCAAGTTAATTTAATGAAGTCTATCCCCTTTCTTCTCCTAAACATAGAGTAAATCCCCTTTCTTCTCCTAAACATCATACATTTACAATGTATTAAAGACATAGCCATATTCAATGACAACGGATACGAGATTAGTTTCAATTCACCTAATCATCATGCAATTTCTACAACAATTATAGATATCCTCCATCGATGCCCAAAACAAATACTTCTAAGCAAATATATAATCTCCATGACAGATAAATTATCAAAACTTCCATAGGTGAGAGGTAATACACATCCAACTTCACCATTTATATAAACACTCATCCGATTTCACATTCCCAATACCAATTTTATTTTTTATAAAAAAATAACTATTTGAGGCATTTTAGGGCAAAACTCTATTTTCTTCCCAATATTCACCCCAATTATCAAAATCAACAAATTTACCACAACACAACCTCCCATCTACTCCCATAATCATTTTTACCACACACATTTGAAAACCCCTCTTTTAATTTTAAGCCAAAACCCAAGGTTTGTTCAAAATCATCCCAAATTCTAACAATTCTTACACATCAACAAATAACTAAGTTAAGAACCATAGAAGAGTGTAGAAAGTCCCTACCTCAAGCTTAAGAGACCAAGCAAGAAATGGAGGAATTTCAAAGACACCGAAACCAAGCTTTATTCAGACCAAAAGAGAGCCCCCGGAGTGCTCTATCTTTTTATCAAAGAGAGTAGGGTAAAGAGATCCTTAGATCTCAGTGTATTTGTAGAGCAAAGTTAGGTTTTAGAGAGAGAGAGAGAGAGAGAGAGAGAGAGGGTCGATCTTGGGTTTTGAGAGAAAAAGATATGAAAAAGTGATGTAAAAAGGTGCTGTTGCGAACTGATATATGCGTAGCTCTCGAGCAACTAGACATAATAAGTTGTTCTGCTCGAGCGCAAGAAACTTCGCTTGAGTACAAAAAGCACACTCCTAGAAGTTTTACAAACAGAAGACCGTTGCTTGAGTGCAAGAAGTCTCGCTCGAGCGAAGAACACTGCCTCCCCAGTATCTTTGCAGGCCTTCAAGCTCGCTCGAGCACAAGAAGCTTCGCTCAAGCGAAAAAGGACAAATTTTAGACAACAACAGTTTGAACCAACTAGCAACTAACCTATTCCAAACACACCCAAGACACTCCAAAACTCAAACTCAATGAGAAATGAGGGAAAAAGACATGACCAACAATATGAAACGACGAAACCTGAGCCCAAAATATAAAAAGGGTCGAGTCAAAATCGGAATTGTTATAATCTTCCCCTCTTAAGGAATTTCGTCCCCGAAATTATAAATCAAGGTTTAAAACTATGTTTAAACCAATTAAAATAATGAAGGTTAATCAATTTCATCATCTTGACCCATTCTCTTGTCATTCATTCTCATAAACTTGACACACAAGTTCCAACATTAGAGGTACAATCCACATTTTCTAAGACATATACAATGTTTATATTAATTCCATGTTTCAAAAAACATATACAACATAAACAATGTTTCCATATTCTCAAAACATATGCAATGTTTACATATTTCATTAACATAACACAATCTCAATACATGTTCAAACATCAATCAAATAAATCCGGATACTTCTCACGGACTTCCAACTCACATTTCCAAGTTGCTTCCTCAACCCCGTGATGTTTCCACAATACTTTAACTAAGGGAATTGTCTTGCGTCGCAAGACTTGGTCCTGAGTATCCTAGACTCTCACTAGTCTCTCCTCATACAAGGTATCCTCATCTACCTCTAAGTCGGTCCAATCCAACACGTGCTATGGATCCAGCTCATACTTCCGAAGCATACTAATATGAAACACATCATGAACCCCGGAAAGCTGTGGCGGCAAGGCCAAACGATAAGCTACCTCTCCAATCCGCTCAAGGATCTCAAAAAGTCCAATGAATTGAAGGGACAACTTCCCACTCTTTCCAAATCTCATCAAACCCCTCCTAGGTGATGTCTTCAAGAAGACATGATCTACTACCTCAAAGGACAAAGGTCTCCTCTTACGGTCGACATAACTTTTCTGGCGACTCTGAGTCGTAACCAACCTCTTACAGATAAGGGAAACTTTCTCCATCATTTCCCACACTAACTCTGGACCCAACATTGGTGCATCACCCACCTTGACCTAACACATAGGGGATCTACACGGTCGGTTATACAAGGCCTCAAACAATGCCATGCTAATACTCGACTAGAAGCTATTGTTATAGGCAAACTCCACTAAGGGCAAGTGCCTCTCCCACAACCCCTTAAAGTCAAGGACACAACCTCGAAACATATCCTCAAGGATTTGAATAGTACACTTAGATTGCCTGTCATTCTGAGGATGATACGTAGTTCTGTAAGCTTTGTAACAATCGAGCCGTGAAATGCGGATCTTTATCCGAAACTATCATCACATGGACTCCATACAACCTCACTATGTCCCTAATATAAAGGTCGGCAAGATAAACTACCGAGTCACTCACGCGCATAGGTATAAAGTGCGCCGACTTGGTTAACAGGTCAACTACCACCCAAATCACATCACCACCCCGTTGAGTCCTCAGAAGGCCTACAACAAAATCCATCGTGACATGCTCCCATTTCCATTCAGCTATAAGCAAGGAAATCAACAAACCCGCTGGCCTCTGATGTTCAGCCTTCACTTGTTGACAAGTAAGGCACCTCGATACAAATGCAACCAAATCTTTCTTCATTCCCCTTCACCAAAATTGACAGCTAAGGTCATGATACATCTTTGTGCCTCTCGGATGCACCGCAAGGCGTGAATGGTGAAACACTCAGAGTACTTCCTCTTGGAAAGACTCCGGCACGAAGAGGCGGTCAGGATATCTAACATTCGAGTTGAAGTACATGTTTAAGCCCTTCTCCACTTTCCCACTAGAGATCTTCTCCCGGAGGGATTCCACTTCATGGTTACCTCTCTTTGCTTCTATCACTCGGTTCACAGGTGTAGGTTGTGCAACTGCCGAAAATAAGGCTGTAGACTCAACGGACTCACCAAGATACAAGTCAAACTGCCCAATAACACCCAACATCTCCCATTCCCGGATGGCAAAACAAGCTACACTGCTAATAGATTTCCTGCTCAAGGCATCAGCCACAACATTGGCCTTTCTTGGATGATAATGCAGCTCAAAGTTGTAATATTCTATGAATTACATCCACCTCCTTCGCCTCAGATTCAAGTCTTTCTATGTAAATAGATATTTCAAACTCTTGTGATCAAAAAACACTTCAAACTTCTCATCATACAAATAATGCCTCCAAATCTTCAAGGCAAAGATCACCGCCGCTAACTCTAGGTCGTGAGTAAGGTAGTTCCTCTCATATGTTTTCAACTGCTGCGAGCCATAAGCTACTACCTTCCCTTCTTGCATCAATACAGAACCCAAACTTTCCCGTGAAGTATCACAATACACTGAATAGCCAAAACCCCTCTCCGGAATAATCAATACTAGAGTAGTGGTAAGTTTAACCTTAAGCTCTTAAAAAGACTTCCCACAAGTCTCATTCCATACAAACTTGATTCATTTCCACATCAATCTAGTCAATGGTGAGGCTAGCCTAGAGAAATCCTTCACAAATCTGTGATAATACCCGGCCAACCCTAAGAAACTACGGATCTCGAATGCATTCTTAGGTTGTCCCCAATCTTGCACTGCCTCTATCTTGGATGAATCTATAGTCACTCGTTCCCTGGAAATCACATGGCCTAAGAACTTAACTTCTCTTAACCAGAATTCACACTTCCTAAACTTAGCATACAGTTTGTGGTCTCTAAGTAGCTCAAGCACCACTTGTAAGTGCTCCTCATGCTCCTCCTCAGAGGTTGAGTAAATCAAAATGTCATCTACAAAGATGACCACGAAATGGTCTAGGAACTCACAGAAGATCCAGTTCATCAAATCGATAAACATAGTTGGTGCATTGGTTAGCCCAAAGGTCATCACTAGAAACTCATAATGGCCATACCGCGTACAGAATGCTGTCTTTAGGATGTCTTCTTCCCTTACCCTTAACTGGTGATAACCCAATCTCAAGCCTATTTTAGAAAAACAACAAGACCCCTTCAACTGATTAAACAAATCATCTATAGGAGGCATTGGATACTTGTTCTTCACAGTTAGCCGGTTCAACTTCCAGTAATCGATACACAATCGCAATGCACCATCTTTATTTTTGGTGAAGAGAGTTGGTGCTCCCTAAGGCGAAGTAATAGGGAAAATAAAATCATTATCTAGTAGCTCTTGGAGTTGAATCTTACACTCACTCAACTCAGCATGTGCAAACCGATATGGTGCCATAGAAATTGGTGCAGTGCCAGGCACTAAATCAATAGAGAACTTGATCTCTTGATGAAGTGGTAAACTGGTAAGATCCTCTCGAAAAACATCCGGGGTATTCACAAACTACCCTTGGCAACTTGACTCGGACTTCATTACACTAATTACCCAAGAAATTGGCAAGAAGACAACTAAGTTCACTTCGCCCACACGGATCATAAACCAGTGATAAGACTCTATCAGGCCAATCCCCCAAGAAATAAAAACAATTACCACTCAAGGTACATACAGTAACCCTCTAACGGAAGCAATCTATGACAGTCCGATACGATGACAACTAGTCCATACCCAAAATAACATCAAAACTAGACAGGTCAATCAACACAAATGCAAAAGGAGGTCGGTGATCAGTAACCTCTATGTCACAACCCCAACACCCTTGCTCCAAAACAAGCTCTCCACCAATAGGTGACCCTATATTGAGAGGAGATGTTAATCAAGCAAACTCTAACCCCTATGCCGATGCAAATGCAGACGAGATAAATGAATGGGATGAGCCCGTATCAATCAACACATTAGTAACTGAATTGCAAAATAAGAAAGTACCTCTCACTATCGAAGGTGTTGGTACAAGATCTAACGCGGTAACAGCATACACACGTCTCGTAGGTCTCTGCTCAACCTGGTCACCCCTCGGAGCGTTGATTGAGCCGAAGAAGCTCCCTAATTGGCCCTTGAGGTTTGTGACCGTGTAAGCTAGTGACTCTATCTTTGCCTCGAACCAGATGCACCAGGTGTGCCACCCAATTGAGGGCAAAATCTCTTCATATGCCCTACATGCCCACACTGATAACAAGTGAGCGGCTGCCCTCTCCTCTGACTCTGGCTCTAAGAACCAGCCAAAGACGATGCAAATTGTTCCCCTCCTCTCCTCTGTGGGCAAGCTAGAGACTTATGGTCCAACTGGCCACACTTGTAACAAGTGTAATCTCCCTAACCACCTCTCCCAGAACCTGAATTCGATACTGGAAAAGTGGACCTTGACTAAGCTCCCTCGGAGTGTTGTGGCTTAGAACCCCTCTACCTCTTACTGTCTCTCGGAACATGTAACACCCCAAATTTCTAGCCCAAATGATAGTGCAACAATCATGGCTCTCTTAAAGGAAAACCAAATATAAATTCCATACTTGCATTACATAAAAATAATAGTTCCTCATGCGATATTATATTGATTCAACAACAAGTAAATAACCAAATAAGCACCCCCAAGGGTTTATAATCTTCCAAGGCTTAAGCCCGGTACACAAAATGGTTATTCAAACCCACACATACATTACCCTTGGCTTATAAATAGGATCACAACAAATGAGAACTTTAGTGCTGTCAACACACACATTTCCACTCTCTCAATTAGGTAGATTCACCACGTCTTTTCCTGCACAAAAATCCGATAGGGTGCACATAAAGCCCAGTAGGAAATCCCTAACAAAGTATATACATTTTATACAAGTCTCAAGAGATGAATGCACATGCCATACCATGCCTTTTTGAAAATAAAACACATCTTCATATTTTGAAAACCCTCATGCTCAATGATGTTATGCAACTTCAACTATTCAAAATTTATCAATTTAATCAAAGGGGGCGGTAAATACAACTCTGGTAATCCCTAGGTTGGTGTCTACAAGTAAACTATACGAATACTACCAATTGTCATTTTTACCGGTATTAATCGGAAGGCTCGACACCTATCCGCGCGACTTTCTGGTCTTTCACCAAGGACACTCAGTCCAACTTTAACAATTTCATCTACACCACCTATCAAGACATACCACTGTATTTACCCCAAAACCATTTCATGAAAACCCATTTCCCAACATTCTTTTCTCAATGCAAATTTCCAAAGCTTAACATAGTCCAATGAATTGAAATGCCAATGTATGCTTAATAATGCAATGCAACATTACTTCCATATTCAATTGTTCCACACAATATACTATTGTGATCAAAATTCCCAATCCTCTTTTCAACACAATTCCACAAGATGAATATATATATATATATATATATACTTTTATATCCATTCATTCAAGAGAATAACGTAATTCCCACATTTCGAGCAATCTCAACAATTTAGTAAATTCAAGACTAAATCAACATTTTGACAACAATTTCAAAAAATAAACAACATTTCTCATTTTTTTTTCACAAAATTCGTCATTTATATATAAATAAAAATTTCGAAACATCCATTTATTTTGGTACACAAAATAAATATGACAACATCTTCCAAGGATTTTCAACATCTTTTAAAGAAAAGACCCAATTTTTAGGTTTTCTCACCAAAACCATTCATCTCCAAAATATTTAGAAGAATTTCTTCAAAATCATCTTTCTTCAATCAATATGGTTCAAAACCTTCAATTTCTATTTTAAAAGGAAAAGAAATTAAACTCTCTTTCAAAATCACTCATCTTCTTTAAATCAACAATCAATTTCTTAAAGCTAATCAAAGGATGATTTCTAAAATCATCTAGATCTTACAAAAACATATATATAACTCTAAGAAAATCCCTACCTCAAGTTTTGAAGAAGAAATGAGATGAAACCCCCAAAATCAACGGTGTCGAAACTCGATCTTCACCGCACACAACGAAGCCTTCGAGATGATAACCAACTTTGGTGAAGAACTTAGGTCTAAATCCCAATGGATTTGGAGAAATCAAAGAGAGAAGTTGACTTCTAAAGAGAGAAGCTCCCGATCTTGAATTCTGGAGAGTTTTAGAGAGAGAGAGAGAGGACTAAAAAAATGATATGAAAGAAGTTGCTCGACCCCCGCCAGGGAGCTGCCCTTGAACCCGCCAAGGGGCGCTGCCCCTTGGACCCCTGCGAGCTCGACCACCGACCGGCCCAGTTGAAGTGGCAAAACATGAAAGAAGGATCGAAACCGGGATCGCTAAAACCTCCCCCCTTTGAAGAATTTTGTCCCCGAAATTTCAAATCAAACTACCCAAACAATAGGGTTTCTAGCGATCAAAGCCACGCTATTTCATTTTCAAATCAAAATACAGACTCTTAACCAAATTCCACCATTTCCACCATGGTTATCTCATCAATAAAAACCTCCCAAATATGCATAAACATGAAATTTCACAAAAAGTAATGGCAACTCTAAACAACCTTATGTTTAAAACAACAACACACATACCAACATGTGGTTAACAACTTTAAATACGTTTTCCCTCAACACTAGGGAATATTACAAAGAAAAGCAACTTAAGCATTTTCAAATAAATCCGGATATTTGGAGTGGACTTCTGCCTTCCTTTCCCACGTTGCTTCTTTAAACCCATGGTGTCTCCACGACACCTTTACCAATGGTATAGTTTTGCACCGTAGCACTTGCTCTCGGTATCGAATATTTGAACCGGTCGTTCTTCGTAAGAGGCATCCTCATCTACCTCCAAGTCAACCCAATCAAGAACATGAGAAGGGTCGGGTTCATACTTCCTAAGCATAGATACATGAAATACGTTGTGAACTCCCAAAAGTTATGGCGGTAAAGCTAACCGGTATGCCATATCCCCAATTCGCTCTGAGATCTCAAAAGGCCCAATGAACCTTGGAGATAATTTACCACTCTTACCAAATCTCATCAAACCCTGCCTTGGTGAGATTTTTAGAAACACATGGTCACCATCTTCAAAAGATAAAGGTCGTCTCCTCTTATCAGCATAACCATTTTGTCGGCTTTGGGCCGTAGCTAACCTCTTCCAAATGAGAACAACTTTCTCGGTTGTCTCTCTAACAATTTCTAGACCTAGTAATGGTGGATCACCCATTTCGGCCAAACAAACCGGTGATCTACAAGGTCGGCCATATAAGGCCTCAAATGGTGCTATTCCAATACTAGCTTCGTAACTATTGTTGTAAGCAAACTCAATCAATGGTAAGTGCTTTTCCAAAGGCCCCTTAAAATCAAGGACACAAGCTCTAAGAATGTCCTCCAAAATCTGAATGGTACGTTCCGACTATCTATCGGTTTGAGAATGATAAGCGGTGCTAAGAGTCAACTTAGTTCCCAACGCCTCTTGAAGGCTTTGCCATAACCAGGCAGTAAAATGAGGATCCCTATCTGACACAATAGTCACAAGGACTCCATGAAGTCGAACTATCTCTCTGATGTACAACTCTGCCAAGCGTTCAACTGAGTCGCTGGTGCACATCGGAATGAAATGGGTAGACTTAGTTAACCTATCAACAATCACCCAAACGGCGTCATTGCCTCGTTGTGTTCTAGGAAGCCCAACTACAAAATCCATGGTAACCCGCCCCATTTCCAGTCGGCTATTAGTAAGGGTTGTAACAAACCCGCTAGTCTTTGGGTGTTGGCCTTCACTTGTTGACAAGTAAGGCACTTCGATACAAATAAAGCAACATCCAGTTTCATACCCCTCCACCAAAACTGACGACTAAGATCATGATACATTTTAGTGCCTCCCGGTGTACCGCAAGGCGTGAGTGATGGAACTCCCGAAGTACTTCCTCTCTACAAGATTCTGGTACAAACAAATGGTCTAGGTAATGTGCACTCAGATCTGAGTGAACATTCAAACCTTTCTCTTCCTTCCCATTGGAAATCTTAACACGGATTGATTCCACATCACAGTCTCTTCGTTGTGCCTCTATGACTTTACTAACCAAGGTAGGTTGAGCATTCAAAGTAAACAAGGTAGCACTCTCTCCGGACTCACCCAAGTGCAAATCAAACTTGCTAATAACATCTAGCATATTCTATTCCCGAGTGGCCACACTTGCCAAACTACTCACAGATTTTCGGGTCAAAGCATCGGCCACCACATTGGCCTTCCCTGGATGATAGTGTAACTCAAAGTCATAATCCTCCATAAATTCCATCCACCTCCGTTGTCGTAAATTCAAGTCTTTTTGAGAAAGCAAATACTTTAGACTCTTATGATCGGAGAAGACTTCAAACTTCTCACCGTACAAGTAATGCCTCCAAATTTTCAAAGCAAAAATCACCGCTGCTAATTCTGGATCATGGGTGGGGTAATTTTTCTCATAAGTTTTCAATTGTCGTGAACCGTAGGCCACAACTTTTCCCTCTTGCATCACGACACAACCAAGTCCATCCCTGGACGCATCACAATAGACAGTGTAATTCAAACCCTTTTCCGGAATTATCAAGACTGGTGCTGTGGTCAATCTAGTTCTAAGTTCTTGGAATGACTTTTCACAAGCCTCACTCCATTCAAATTTGATACCCTTTCTAGTCAACCTAGTCAAAGGTGCAGCTAGTCTAGAAAATCCCTAACAAAACGTCGATAATACCCCGCTAACCCCAAGAAACTCCGAATCTCAAAAATGTTCTTGGGTTGTTCCCAATCTTGTACGACATCTATCTTTGAGGAGTCTATTATTACTCCGTCTCTTGACACTACGTGCCCCAAAAATTTTACCTCAGTTTACCAAAACTCGCATTTCTCAAACTTGGCATACAAACGGTGTTTCTCAAGCAATTCAAGCACTACCCGTAAGTGAGCCTCATGTTCCTCCTCAGAGGTTGAATAAATTAAGATGTCGTCCACAAACACGACCACAAAACGGTCCAAGTATTCCCGAAAAATTCTGTTAATCAAATTCATAAAGGAAGCCGGTGCATTGGTCACCTCAAAAGGCATTACAAGGAATTCATAATGGCCATAACGAGTACGAAAGGCCATCTTCTGAATGTCCTCCTCCCGGACTGTCAACTGATGGTACCCCGACCTCAAATCTATTTTTGAGAAGCAACGAGACCCTCCAAGTTTGTCAAACAAATCATCTATTTTGGGTAGAGGATACTTGTTTTTAACTGTAACTCTATTCAACTTGCGATAATCAATACACAACCGCAATGACCCATCCTTATTCTTCACAAAGAGAGCCGACGCTCCCCAAGGTGATGTACTAGGGCAAATGAAGCCCTTGTCTAAAAGTTCTTGGAGTTGAATCTTCAACTCATGCAATTCGGCAGGTGCAAATCTATACGGTGACATGGAAATCGGTGCCGTGCCAGGCACTAATTCAATGGAGAACTCGATCTCCGGTGAGGTGGAAAACTAGTAAGATCTTTTAGAAAGACATCCGGGTATTCACACAAACTACCCTTGGTAACTCAACACGAGCCCTGTCACTACTCCATATCCAGAGAGTGCAAGAAGGCCACTAAGCTTCCTCCTACCACGAGGGTCAACAACTGGCGACAAGGTTCTATCAACTCGGTTCCCCCGAAAATAGAAACGATTGCCACCCGAAGTGCACACTGTAACTCTCTGATGGTAACAATCAATCACAGCTTGATAAGAACACAACCAGTCCATGCATAAAATGACATTAAAACTCGACATATCTAGCAACACAAAAGCAAACGAAAGTCGATGCCCGGCAACTTCTATTTCATATTCACGACAACCCCGGTCTAAATCAACTGTACCCCCAACAGGTGACTCTACTCTGAGTGGAGGCACTAACTGTGCTACCTCTAACCCCAATGCAGAAGCAAATGCAGTAGATATAAATGAATGAGACGCACCCGTGTCTATCAATACATTAGCCAAAGAATTACACATAACAAAAATACCTCTCATAACTGAGGATTCTGGCAACTGCTCTAGCACGGTAACAACATACACGCGCCCCTGTGGCCCCTGATTAACTTGCCCCCCTCTCGGAGCATTGGCCTGTTGTACCGATTGAGCCGAAGTGGCTCCCTGATTAGCTCGTGAAGCCTGAGCTGAATGAGCCTGCTGGTTGCTCTGAGTCCTTCGACCCTGATGCGCCAGATGCGCCTCCCAACTGAGGGCAAGTTCTCTTCATATGCCCCGACTAACCACACTGATAACAATTAAATCACTGGCCTCCATTCTGAGACTGAGACTGACTCTGAGATCGGTTAGGTGGTGGTGGCGGCAACATCAGCTGTCCTCCACCCTTCTGTGGGCATGAAAAGGCTTTGTGGCCCGGCTGGCCACACTTGAAACACTTGAAGCCACTAGATGCACTTTTTCCCGGAACCGCACTAGGCAAAGAAAAAGTGGATTTTGACTGCTGTGGTAGTGGCTGGAATGAAAAAGTACCCATGTTCTTCTTATTCTGCCTATAGTCTCCTTGAGACTCTTGGCCCCTAACTCCAAAGCCTCTCCTCCTCGGCTTGTACGGAAATCTCAACGTATGCCACCGACTCTACAAGACGGTCATAGTTCCGAATCATGTTCCCAACAATCTTAAAGAAAATTTTGGTCTTCAACTTTTTCTCGAATTCAATGCAACGGTGCTCTTCCATTGCCACCAACTCTGGTGCAAACCTAGATAAACTAGAGAAGACTGCCTCGAACTCGGCCACGGTCATGTCGAGTTGTTTGAGGTCTTTGAACTCTTGCCTCAATCTCTCCCTAGCAGTGGGAGGTAAATACTTATC
Source organism: Camellia japonica (assembly GCA_030407325.1). Classification (NCBI taxonomy): domain Eukaryota; kingdom Viridiplantae; phylum Streptophyta; class Magnoliopsida; order Ericales; family Theaceae; genus Camellia; species Camellia japonica. Next base: position 44,210,368 of record JAPPVO010000017.1, read on the forward strand.
TTGGAAAGCAACCACAAAGGCTTCCCATGATGGCTCCACCCTACCTTTGGCATACTTCCACCACTGACTCACATCCCCTTTAAGGTAGTAACTCGCTATCATCTATATGAAGCATCTCGAACGTCTTCACAGTTTGTTCGAGCCACTCATCCGCTTTCTTGGGCTCGGGGCCACCATGGAATTTCATGGTTTGGCCTGTAAAAACTTTCCAGTAAGGAAACTCATCCTTGACTCCACGGTGTTCTCTCAGGCTTGATTCTCCACCCTCAACAAGTTCATAGACTCCCTCAAAGCCCCCGCCATTTCTCGGGCTAGGGCCCGCATTGCGGTTTGACCCACTTGTCCCACCTGCTCGGCCATATAGCTTGGCCGGCTTGCTCAGCCATATTAACTTGGCCGAACCCTTCTTCTTGCCCAGAACCCTATGGACCGGTACCTCATGCACACCTCGGCAAGCCCTACCACGCCTCCCGCCTCTACCACCACGGACTTGACCCCTTCCTGACATCCTAATAAAGGACACAAGAGAAATAATTTAGCACATTAACTCATATGTGCTCGTAACTTGACTCACACGTTCGACTACAACAATTCTATATATTTCTCTACCATATACACAATTCAATTTCACTCCACATAAGCACCTAGTCATGTAAACACATACGGATTATACTCTTATGATGAGATTCGTCCCACGAAAAACCAAGAATTCTTAGTAGAATGAGTATTGATCAAGTACCTTCTAATAAGACCTCAAGGAATTTAACAAGGCGCAAACAACATCCCAAAAGTCCAATTCATACCCATTTAGTCACATAAGCATGTTATCACATAGTCACAAAATGCATAACACTTCCTAAGCAAGCTAAATGAACCCATTGTGGTTAAACAACCACTTCCCACGAGCTCTAAGTATTCAAACCCGATAGCTCTGATACCAAGTTGTAACACCCCAAATTTCTAGCCCAAATGATAATGCAACAATCATGGCTCTCTTAAAGGAAAACCAAATATAAATTCCCATACTTGCATTACATAATAATAATAGTTCCTCATGCGATATTACATTGATTCAACAACAAGTAAATAACCAAATAAGCACCCCCAAGGGTTTACAATCTTCCAAGGCTTAAGCCCGGTACACAAAATGGTTATTCAAACCCACACATACATAGCCCTTGGCTTACAAATAGGATCACAGCAAATGAGAACTTTAGTGCTCTCAACACACACATTCCACGCCCTCAATTAGGCGGATTCACCACGTCTTTTCCTGCACAAAAATCCGTAGGGTGAGCATAAAGCCCAGTAGGAAATCCTTAACAAAGTATATACATTTTATACAAGTCTCAAGAGAAGAGATGATGCACATGCCATGCCATGCCTTTTTGAAAATAAAACACATCTTCATCTTTTGAAAACCATCATGCTCAATGATGTTATGCAACTTCAACTGTTCAAAATTTATCAATTTAATTAAAGGGGCGGTAAATACAACTCTGGTAATCCCTAGGTCGGTGTCTGCAAGTAGACTATACGAGTACTACCAATTGTCATTTTTACCGGCATTAACCGGAAGGCTCGACACCTATCCGCGACTTTCTGGTCTTTCACCAAGGAAACTCAGGCCAACTTAAACAATTTCATCTACACCACCTATCATGACTTACCACCGTATTTACCCCAAAACCATTTCATGAAAACCCATTTCCCAACATTCTTTTCTCAATGCAAATTTCCAAAGCTTAACATAGTCCAATGAATTGAAATGCCAATGTATGCTTAATAATGCAATGCAACATTACTTCCATATTCAATTGTTTTACATAATATACCATTGTGATCAAAATTCCCAATCCTCTTTTCAACACAATTCCACAAGATGAATATATATATATACTTTTATATCCAATTCATTCAAGAGAATAATATAATTCCCACATTTTGAGCAATCTCAACAATTTAGTAAATTCAAGACTAAATGAACATTTTGACAACAATTTCCAAAATAAACAACATTTCTCATATTTTTTTTTCACAAAATTCGTCATTTATATATAAATAAAAAAATTTCAAAACATCCATTTATTTTGGTACACAAAATAAATATGACAGCATTTTCCAAGGATTGTCAACATCTTTCAAAGAAAAGACCCAATTTCTAGGTTTTCTCACCAAAACCATTCATCTCCAAAATATTTAGAAGAATCTCCCCAAAATCATCTTTCTTCAATCAATATGGTTCAAAACCTTCAATTCCTATTTTAAAAAGAAAAAGAAATTAAATCCTCTTTCAAAATCACTCATCTTCTTGAAATCAACAATCAATTTCTCAAAGCAAATCAAATGATGATTTCGAAAATTATCTAAATCTTGCAAAAACATATATATAACTCTAAGAAAATGCCTACCTCAAGTTTTGAAGAAGAAATGAGATAAAACCCCCAAAATCAACGGTGTTGAAACTCGATCTTCACCTCACACAACGAAGCCCTCGAGATGATAACTAACTTTGGTGAAGAACTTAGGTCTAAATCCCAATGGATTTGGAGAAATCAAAGAGAGAAGATGACTTCTAGGGAGAGATGCTCCCGATCTAGAATTCTGGAGAGTTTTAGAGAGAGAGAGGACTAAAAAAAATGATATGGAATATCAGATTCACGAACTAATATAACATGGTCCGCTCGAGCATGGAATGCCCCGCTCGAGCGTAGAATACACTAACCTAGTACTTTTGCAAACAGGTCAAACTTTTGAAACCAAACATTCTCCTCTCGAGCGCATAAATAGCCACTCAAGCAGACAAGCAACTTCGAATTCATTTTGCATTTTTGTTTAGGGGGCGCTACCCCTCAACCCCGCTAAGGCGCTGCCCTAAGACCCACTAAGGGGCACTGCCCCGTGGACCCCCGCGAGCTGACCGGGCAGCTCGACCCCCGACCAGCCCAGTCGAATAGGCAAAACATGAAAGAAGGATCGAAACCGGGATCACTACAGAACATCCTAACTCCTCCTGAAGCCCCTCACCCACTCCTCCTTTATCTGTATTACGGTCTCAAGATGAGCTGCCACCTCCACAAGGCGTCCATAGCCTTTAATCATTGACCTGGCCACTTTGAACATGAGCCCAGTCCTCAACCTCTTCTCGAACTCTAAACAACGGCGCTCCTTAGTCGCCACTAGTTATGGTGGAAACCTTGACAAGCTAGTAAATGCAGCCACAAACTCAGCCATCGGAGTGTTCAACTGCACAAGCTTAGAGAAGTGATCTCTCAACTTCTCCCTAACAGTGGGAGGAAAAAAATTATCTTGGAAAGCGCTGACAAAAGCTTTCTAGGTCACCCTAATGCGCCCATACATATACTTCTATCGCTAACCCGCATCTTCCTTCAGTTGGAAGGACACCAAAGCCACTCTCAATTGGTCACCCTCGATGCCAAGCATCTCAAATGTCTTCACTATCTGCTCTAGCCACTCGTCCACCTTTAGTGGCCTTAGGATCACCAAAAAACTCATCTAGATTTGACTAGAAAAACTCTCGCTTCAAGAATGACGGCCATATCTCAACTACTTGGGCCTAGACTTGATTATCAGTTCTGAGAATGTCCATAGACTCCCGCAATGAGACCCACTGGTTCAGCCACATTGACTTGACCAACCCCTTCATCTTGCACCAGAATTTCATCCGGTAAAGTCACCTCATGCCTCCTAGGCCTACCATGCCTACCACTGCCACGTCTACGTTCTGACATCCAAATGAAGGTAACAAAAAAGATTAGCACATTTACAAATAAGAATGATTCATACCACTAAAAAAAGCACCACTAATAGCATTAATGTATTGGGAATACCAAAAAAAAAACAAGGCATAGGTAGTGGGCGGGGCCCACTGCCACATCATTAGTGCTCCCCTTAGTGCTCCCATTTTTGTGCTCTCAACCATTTTTCATTTACAAATGTACTGAAGCTAACTCACTCACATCCTAATGCGGTAGATAACAGTAATTCACTCCACGTCGGCATGTAGTCACAAAAACACATACGAATTTCATTCCCGGATAATGATTGTCCCACGGCATTGCCAGAGTTCCAATTAGAAATAACAGTGATCAAGTGCTCTTTTAACAGGACTTCTAGAAACCTGTAGATCCAATCAATATCTTAGGAATTAAATCTCATACCCATATAATCACATAAGCATGTTATCAAGCAAGCATACTCTACATACTAACGTCTCTGCTAAACGAGACAAACCTATTGTGGTAATAATCACTTCCCACGTCCTCAAAGTATTCAAACTCGGTACGCTTTGACACCAAGTTGTAACGCCCCAAAATAAATACAACAAACCATCCAAACGATAAGTAAATAATAGTATAAACCAGGGTGAATTATCTTTCTACTACATGAGATTCAATTGTACAAAAGGGTGACACATGGGATATACATTCATAAATAAGACATCCTGAATCTAGAACATGTGTTACCAAACCATAATAATGTAATAAAAGCTAAACAAGCAGTCATATGCCCTAAAGGCTTACATCTTTTCAAGTCAAGGATTGGATACATCAAAAGTGAGTCGCTGGCTCAATACAAATAAAGCCCTAGACTTGTACAAAAATTTAAAACAAAATAAATAAAATTGAGCTGTCAGCTCCACAATCCTCCCAAGCTAAGTCCTTTGTGGAGGCATATCATCAGTACCTGAAAATGATTTTCCTAAGTAAGCTGAGCCAAAGCCCAATAGAAATAATCTAACACAATATATGAATCTTAATAGAGATATAAGTATAACATGCATACACAATGCCCAACGATCAAATCATTTATGACTCTTTTGCAAAACCACACTACGCCAAGCTTATATCTCAATCCATTTTATCTCAATTTATGAGTCCTTTCCATTTCATTCAGACAACTAAACTAAGATTACCACTCAATGGGTCTTTAACCAACACAGCCATTATACAAATGCTGCAATTTGCCATTTTACGAAAATTTCGTCCGCAGAAATCGGAACCGATGTATATACGTGATTTTTGGGACTTTCACCCTGAACACACAGGCCAACTTTATTTAATGGAGTCCATCCCCTTTCTTCTCCTAAACATAGAGTAAATACCATTTCTTCTCCCAAACATCATACATTTACAATGTATTAAAGACATAGCCATATTCAATGACAATGAATACGAGATTAGTTTCAATTCACCTAATCATCATGCAATTTCTACAACAATCATAGCTATCCTCTACCGATAGCCCAAAACAGATACTTCTAAACAAATATGCAATCTCCATAGGTGAGAGGTAATACACATCCAACTTTACCATTTATATAAACACCCATCCGATTTCATATTCCCAATACCAATTTTATTTATTTATAAAAAATAACTATTTGAGGCATTTTAGGGTAAAACTATATTTTCTTCCCAAAATTCACCCCAATTATCAAAATCAACAAATTTACCACAACATAACCTCCCATCTACTTCCATAACCATTTTTACCACATACATTTGAAAACCCCTTTTAATTTTAAGCCAAAACCCAAGGTTTGTTCAAAATCATCCCAAATTCTAACATTTCTTGCACATCAACAAATAACTAAGTTAATAACCATAGAAGAGTGTAGAAAGTCCCTGCCTCAAGCTTAGGAGACAAAGGAAGAAATGGGGGAAACTTCAAAGACACCAAAACCAAGCTTCAAAGAGAGCCCCCGGAGTGCTCTATCTTTTTTATCAAAGAGAGTAGGGTAAAGAGATCTTTAGATCTAAGTGTATTTGTAGACAGGAGTTGGCGTTTAGAGAGAGAAGGGGTCAATCTAGGGTTTTAAGAGAAAAAGATATGAAAAAGTAATGTAAAAAGGTATTGCTGCAAATTGATGTACGCGCAGCTCGCTCAAGCGACCAAACACAATAAATTGTTTTACTCGAGCGCAAGAAGCTTCGCCAGAGCGCATAATGCACACTCCCAGAAGTTTTACAGACAGAAGACCATCGCTCGAGCGCAAGAAGTCTCGCTCAAGCAAAGAACACTACCTCTCCAGTATCTTTGCAGGCCTGCAAAAATACTGGGAGCTCTCAAAGTTCACTCGAGTGCAAGAAGCTTCGCTCGATCGAAGAGGCCAAATTCTAGACAACAACAGTTAGAACCAACTAGCAACCAACCTGTTCCAAACACACCCAAGACACCCCAAAACTCAATCTCAATGAGAAATGAGGGAAAAAGACATGAACAACAATACGAAACCATGAAACCCGAGTCCAAAATATAAGATGGGTCGGGTCAAAATCAGAATCGTTGTAATCTTCCCCTCTTAAGGAATTTCATCCCCGAAATTATTAATCAAGTCCAAAATATATTAATCAAATTCATCATCATGACCTTTAAAACTATCTTCATCGATAAAATATTTGTTGACTAAAAAAAAATGAAGAATAATTGTTTGAAATATGTGCCTGCATCTTGATTTAGATATTTAAATTTTTTAACTTTTTATAATGTTTAAAGAATAAGAAACATGCATTTGCTAACAAAAATATTTATAACCTCTAATTTAGATGAGAGAAAAATGTCCTATACTTTTCTAAATCTTATTCAATTTTAAGTAAATTTTTGCATAATTTATAACATCTTATTCAAAAATATTATATAATATGTAATATATACATTTGTCCACAATGAATTTATACACTCAAATCTTATTTTGAATACATATTCTACTATCATAAAATTTAAATTTATGAAGGTTTCTATTAATAATTCTGATATGGCCAGTAGCAACTCCAAAAAAAATTTAGATGGGGTCACTCCATAAACTTAAATTCAATAATAAAAAAAAATTAAACTAAACAATATTCATTCTGTTTGGTTTTCCATTTTTAAAAGTAGTTGGAGTTTTTTACTTTTTGTATTTTGTTGTCTTTAGAAATTTTTTTCATAGTTAAGTCAACTTTTTTTTTTTAGATACACATAGCCTACATGTGTTAAAAAGTAAAGTATTTGTGAGTTTTTTAAAAATAAAAAATTAATAAATACAACTAAATTATTCTTGTCGGAATTGGGGTATGTACTATTGATCGATGCGTTCTTGTGTTTTTTTAAATATATCCAGATTAAGAAGATTTAAAAAATACACTAAACACACGAAAAATGACAAAAATAAATAAATAAACTAAAATTATTTCTAAAATTGTTAACCAAATAGACTAATTTAAATTTCTCAAACAGTATTTATCTAAAGAGTATAAATCCCTATTTGATGGGGTCCTTTACTTTTTTAATGCAATTAAATTATATTAAATAAAATATTAATAATATAAATATATTTTTTCAACAGTGAATGTTGAAATCTAATTTCATAACCAATCAAATCTCGTCGCCAAGATTCAGGGAACAAAGTCAAAGAGCACGTGACAGAAATAGAGAAGCCCAACACCTGCACACAAAAAGACAACAAAAACCCGTTGTAACAGCCCCAAAAAATATTACAATAAATCCAATCCTTAAAACATAATGTTGATAGAGATAATATACTTTCATTCATCAAAGTTCGTATTACAAAGGATAACACATGCAGTATACATTCATTAATGTTCACCTTGAATCTATAGCATGTACTACCAGTTAATAATTAACAAAAATAAATGCCCTACGGGCTTACACCTTTCCAAGACATTGCTTGGTTATAACAAAAGAGAGTGCCATAAACTCTGTACATATAAAGCCCTTGGCTTGAATAAACATTAAGTCCAAACAACAAAATAGAGCATCCAACTCCTAGGTCCTCCCAAGCTACGTCCTTGGAGGAAGCATGTCATCGGTACCTGAAAATATTTTCTCAAAGTAGGGCGAGCTAAAACCCAGTAGAAACAATCTAACACAGTACATGAGAATTAACGAGATATAAGTGTGACGCACATTTTCATTGTCCTACAACAAAATCTTTATTACTTTCTCCAAAACCATGGTGTGCCAAACTTACATTTCATTCCACTCATTTTAGTCCAATATATATATATATATATATATATCCACTACATTTAATATGCTGAACAGAGGATACACTTTACAAGCTTCTATCAAATTAAAATCATCACGCAATACATTTACTCCTATTTGCCATTTTACGAAAATTTCGTCCACCGGAATCGGCACCCATGTACACAAATGGTTTTCGAGACTTTCACCCTGGACACATAAGCCAACTTAATTCAATGGAGTCCATCCCCTTTCTTCTCCTCAAAACATGGAGTACATTGTAGACGCGCACGAACGTCCCGAGGAGGGGGGGATCCCGTTTTGTTCATTTGGGCTTACTACAGTTTGGACTCAAATGTCACGGTTCTTAATCTGATCTCGCAAAGTGCAATGCAAGACTGATAAATCACGAAAGAGTCCAAATCCGGCAAATCGTTTTGGAAAACTGATTTTAAGAAAGAAGCGCCAAACATAGACTGCTTTGCCAGATACAGAGTCGCCACCTAAATATTTTATTTTGGGGGAATTTAGAAAACCCTGACTCGTTGCCCAAGGCCACGTGTCCGTCATTGCCAAAGTTGCCTCGGCTCGGGAACTTGGGTACGAGAGGGGAAGGTCATGCAATGAGCACCCCCGCTCGCCTGATCGAAGATCGGCCTGTACTAAGCATGATATTTTGTTTTGAAAACATATGCGTTCTTATTCTGGTTATTAGCTTAAAATTACTATGTGATGCGCACAACACACAAGTATAGACCGAATCGCCTAAATTGGAACAAAACATTTCATGTTTGTTTATTTGAAAATGGTTTGATGGTGCTACTCGCAAGTAGGCTAAGATGTGGATTTGCCACCCTCGGGTGGGCTTAGAAAACATGATTTTTGCCACCCCACAGAGTGGGCTTAAAACTCGCATTCAATGAATTATTCCAATTCAGGTAGTCTAATCTTCACCCACAGGCATTCAGGCACTTATATCACATAAGCAAATAGTCTCATGGCAAGCATGCTATCATGGCAACACTTAAACACATGCGGTATGCTAAAGCGTAAACGCTTGCCTAGTACTCCAAGCCAAAATAGAGAACTAGTTAGAAATCAATGCATGAACCTAGTTCATGTTAAGATGGCTAATGTAACGCATGCAAAAATGCAACTAGAATAGGCTCGGCCAATCTAAGAATGGCATGTGAAATGCAACAACTCGATACACGTATTCAAGTTGGAATTGAAATACTATGCAGTTATGTAGATACCCCATTTTTGACCGACCTTAAGACTCAAACGTCATCGATTGAGCGCTCGGTGATGGTGCATATTGTGCTCGTTCTAAAGTTTCGGAGTTTTGGCTGAGAGCCTTACCCTCCGAGCCTCGGAAGTTTTATGCCTTGACTCGGTCTGCGGACCAGGTCTTGTTTTCTCTTCCCGAAGGGAGGGAGAGGTCTTGTAGACCATCTCTCAGTGGTCGTAGGCCACTGTTCCCGTTTGGAGACTTGTTTTCGGTTTTCAGAGCCGTCGACCGCGCATCTCGGCTCGGGACCGCTTAACATTCTTCGTTTGGCATGGTTTTTGGAACACACCTTGTTTCCTCTGTCTAGAGGGACACTATGGTCCGGGAGACCACTTTTGTGCTGTACACCACTTTTGGTGCTCAACAACCAGTTTTTGGGGCACCCGGCCGCATGCTTTGCCCCCCCGAACTCTCGTTTTGTATCTGTGTTGGTTCTTTTTTGGCATGAACCTTGCTTTCCTTGTTAGGGAAGTGGTACAAAGGTGGGAGACTAGCTTTTATCCTTGGAGACTAGTTTTTTCCTTGGAGACCACTTTTCTTCCCGACAGCTGGTTTTCTGGTCAGGAAACTGGTTTTCTTGGTCTTTGGGCCACATTTACTGGTCTCCCACCACACCATTGGCTTGCTTTTAGTGTGCAGACCACCAATTCCCCTGGCCAACCAGTTTTTCTCCTTGGAGACCACTTTTCTTCCCGACAGTCAGTTTTTTGGTCGGGAAACTGGTTTTCTTGGTCTTTAGGCCACATTTACTGGTCTCCCACCATACCATTGGCTTGCTTTCAGTGTGGAGACCACCAATTACCTCTGGAGACCACTTTTTCTTCTGGGAGACCACTTTGGGTGGTCGGCCGACCACTAAAAGTAGCAGGCCAACCACCTTTTCTGGTCGGCCAGCTCCCTCCTGTTTTGTCTGTTTTAGTGGGTGCCAGCTGTAAGGCACAAATTGTATCCTCCATCTGTATGGAGGATCTTGAGCCTTGTTTTTAGCTTCTTGAAGAAGCTTTGGCCTTGTTTGTTTATAAGAGAAGCCCTCCCCCTCCTTGAACCAGGTTCTGAATGTTTCCTAAGGCAAAATATATATCTCCCTCTATATCTCTATATTTGGTGCCTTAAGGTGACCATTCTTCACACTTTTGTGCACACAACCTCCTAGCCAAACACTCTTACCTTGTTGCTGAGTTGCTGGAGGGTGTTGAGGGAGCTCAAGAGGTGGTTTGGGTTCATGAAATCTGCTGGTTTTTGTAGTGCTTCAAGGATAATCTATTTTCTCACTTTTAAGCTTTGTTTTGATCACTCTCTTAGCCATATTTCCATGCTGTTTTGAGCTTAACTTATAACTGATAAAAGTTGTGATTTTGCATGCTTTTGATCTTTGTTTAAGAACACTTTTGTGTTTGGGGTTGTTTACCCCCTCTTAGGCCTTGTTTGGCCTCATTTTTGTGAGCTTTGGGACCACCTTGTATTGGCCTTCTCTGGATTTCAGTGGTGGAGATGGTGTTTTAAGATCCTAAGAAGAAGAGGGTCATCCCCTCTCCTTGTTGTCTTCAATACTTGTTTCATATGCCTCGTATTTGAGCATCTTTGTTAAGCTTGTGTTAGCTTGTTCTTAGCATGTATTTGGGGCTATTTCAGTATGCCTCAGATCTGTTTTGACTTGGTTTGGCCATTCCACGCATGCCTTATACACTTGTAGTGTAAATCTCGCAAACTAGCTTTGTATGCCTCATGTTTAAGCTTGTCATTCTAGCTTATTTTCTTTCCATTTCAGCATGTTTTTGGTGATCTTTTGCCATGTCATAACTCTGTTTTGGGTTGGTTTCATTGGCTCTTGCCTGGTTAATACACTTGTAGTGTAAATCACACAAACTTGCTTTGTATGCTTCATGAAGCAGCATGTCATTCTAGCTTGTTTTTTTTCCATTTCAACATGATTTTGGTGATGTTTTGCCATGTCATGACTCTGTTTTGGTTTGGTTTGGTTTGGTTGGCCTTTGCATGCCTCATGCACTTGTAGTGCAGTTCCATGACATTGCCTGAACATGCTTTGTGCTTTAAGCCATGTTTTTAGCATGATTTTGGCTCGACCCAAAGAAGATTTTGTTCATGTTTTACCATGTTTAAGGTCTGACTTGTGTTTTCTTGGTCATGTATGACTTGCTTTGTATAGCCATGGTTCAATCTAGCTTGTTAGCTTTGTGTATCAAGTCCACTAGCATGCATTGCTTAGCCTATTTGAATGATTTGGCATCATTTGAAATATGATTTCAGTCCATGTAGTGTGGTCCTACACTTGCATCTTTCACTTATTCAATGCGTTGGAGGGTTTGCCCTTTTATGCCCTAAAATGGGTCATTGCGTATGCCTTCATGCCTTAGCTTGCGAGCCATCATTTCAATGTGTATTTGGGATTATTTCACCATGATATAGCTCTAATTTTTGTTGTTTGAGTCATCCCATGCTTGGTCCTAATAAGTGTAGTGTAATCCACCTTATTTGCCTTGTATGCATCATGCCTCATGCCCCTCATGCGAGCTTGTTTTGGCTTCCTTCCATGCATGTTTTAGTCTCATTTTAGTATGTCCTAGGACTATTTTGGGTTGCCTTGACCACATGCTTCATGTTTTGTATAGTTGTAATGTTAATGCTCTTGCTTGCCTCAAGCTTTGAGCACCATTGCATGCTTCATTTGTGTTGTGTACATGATTTGGCATCACTTGACATCACATTTCAGAGTTTATAGCATTGCCATATTCCCCTTTCAATCATGCTTCAAGTGCCTTTGAGTGTTATGCATGGTTGCCTAGTTCATGCCTTAGTGTGTATGCTTGCATGCCTAGGACCTTGGGCCCTCATCTTAGCACATTTTGGTCTTTGTTAAGACCTATTTCAACTCTGTCCATGCTTAGTTCATGCATATTTGCCATGTATTGCATGCCTTATGTGTAGTCCTCTCTGATAGCTTTCATGCCTTAGGACTCTTGCATGCTTTACTTGCTTTGTTTGAATGATTTGGCATCATTTCTTTCCTCATTTCAGTGCACTTAGTGTTGTTACACTTGCACATTTGTCACTCTTTGAGCCTTCTTGAGGGTTGTGCTCTTGGGCCTAGTTGAATGGCCAATGCATTGTGCATGCATGCTTTGTATTTTGGTGCCTTTATTTTGGTGTTATGGCCACTGATTTGGGTGTGGCTGAGGCCCATCCATTTTGGTTTAAGTCCATTTTGCATTGAGTATGCCATTGTAGTTCATAGCATTGAGTATGCCATGTTGTCGCATGATTGATCATTGCATTGTGCATGCCTTGTTCATCTCATTGTGTATGTCAGTTTCTATGTGCATTGCGTATGCTAAGTGTCATGTGCATTGCGTATGCTAAGTGTCATGTGCATTGATTATGCCATTGTTAGTTCATAGCGTTGTGTATGCTAGTTGCATGTTTGCATGTCATCCTTCGCATGTTTGCATCACTTAGTTGCATAGCATTTAAGTTGCATACTTAAAGTCGCATTGCGCATGCCATTGTTTGTTGCATTGTGTTCGGAATAGGAGTTAGTTCGAACACGGGAAACGAGGGACGTTTCATACTCGAAATGATGAAATGTACCTCAATTCCCGGTCGCTGACACTCTTGACTACCCATGACGGAGTTGTTGGCTTTAGGTGCTTGTATGTGCATTCATTTCACATTGAGTCGTGCAATTCGGCTCCTCGGCCATCATGCATCGAAATGCGTGATTGATGGCCCGAGGGTCGAGGACTACACTCCTTTGAGCTTGTGCAATGATGGGGAGAGTGGTCGTGCACACATGTGTTGCAAATACTTTCTCGTGCATCTCTCTTTCCCTTTGTTGCAGAAAACCAGAAACCAGGAGAGGAAACTGGTCGGCCGACCAGATTTACTGGCAGGCCGACCACTTTTTTGGTTTCCACCACAAAAGATGGTCGGTAGTTGGTCTCCCATGCCTATATGCTCGTCGGCAGCCTTCCCACAGATTCCCAGGGCGGAGTTTCATCTCTCTGGAGCTTTGTGCAAGTTTCTGGTACCAATTGCAAACAAAGGTGCGTTGGGGCGTCGCGAGGGATTTCTGAACAAGGCGACTCGAGTATTCATGCATCCTTTATCATTCAAGGCAGAGCTGAGGCAGTCCACATTCATGTTGTTTGCACGCTAGTTTAATTGCTTACTTAGTTAGTTTATTAATTAATTAGAGTTGTGTAATAATTAGCTGTAATTTATTATTCATTTTGGTTGTGTAATAACTAGCTCAATTAGATTAGCTTAGATTAGCTAGTTGATTCTGTATTATTCATTCGGACCCTCCATCGAGAGGGCGAGTTTTGTAATAAGTGTGTGTGTGTGTGCTGCATGTCTTCCAACCCCACGTCTTTCTCCCTTTTATTTACTAGCTTACGATGGTTAGTTTTAGGGCATGTTTCAATTAGCATCCTTATGCTCGCATGATTACATTCATTCATCTGTCTTGCATGCACCGGGCTCGGCGCATCATACTAACTGCATTGTATTTCAATACCAATTTGAATACATGTTATCAAGTGTTGCATTTCATATGCCATCTTAGAATAGCCGAGCCTATTTTGGTTGCATGTGTTGCATTAGCCATCTTAACATGAACTAGGATCATGCATTGATTACTAACTAGTTTCTTTTTTGGCTCGGAGTACTCGGTGAAGTGTTTATGCTTTAGCATCCTTGCATGCGTGTTAGTGTTGCCATGATAGCATGCTTGCCATGAGGCTAACTGGTTACGTGATATAACTGCCTAAATGCATGTGGGTGAAGGTTGGATTACTTGAATTGGAACGATTCATTGAAATCCGTGTTTTAGCCTACTTGCGAGTAACAAACTTCAAACCATTTCCAAACAAATGGATATGCAATGCTTTGTTCCAAATTAGGCGATCTAGTCTGTACTTGTATGCTGTGTGCATCACATAGTAATTCTAGGTTAATAACCGGAATAAGAACGCATGTGTTTTCAAAAACTCGATATCATGTTTAGTAGTGGCCGATCTTTGATCGGGCAAGCGGGGGTGCTCATTGCATGACCTTTCCCAATCGTACCCAAGTTCCCGAGCTGAGGCAACTTTGGTGATGACGGACACGTGGCCTTAGGCACGAGTCAGGGTTTTCTAAATTCCCCCAAAATAAAATATTTAGGTGGCGACTCTGTATCTGGCAAAGCAGTCCATGTTTGGCACTTCTTTCTAAAAATTAGTTTTTCAAAACGATTTGCCATATTTGGACTCTTTGGTGATTTATCGGCCTCGCATTGCATTTTGCGAGATTAGATTCAGAACCGTGACATTTGAGTTCGAACTGTAATGAGCCCATTGAACAAAACGGGATTTTCCAGGGACATTCAGGCGCGTCTACAGTTTCTGGCAACTCTGCTAGGGATTTAAAGAACTTGACTTGAACTCAGGATATCTTGTTTTGACTACACTCATGTGTCTCTTTGCATTGCATTTGGATTGGTGCGCCTAGGACACCGTGTTTGCCATCTGTTATTCCTGAATGGTTTGCCGAAGGCTCGCTTTGAGAAGCGTGCCATAAGGCTGACTGGTTACGGGCTCTGCCATGATGGGAACACAAACCTCGGTTTTTACCAGGGCACCCTTTTTGACCATTAGACCTAGTGCATATCGGAATCCGTAGTGACTATTCCAAACTAGGACAGGTTGCTTACCTGATTGTAGGTTGTTTGAAACCGTTGTGTGCGTAGTGAAACCCTAGCTCCTGACAAAATAGGACAGGGAAACCCTACCCCAACATAAGGGTGTTTTGGCTCTCATTTGCTTGCTTATGTGCTTTTAGAGTGTGCCTCTACAGGAATGAATGTATCAGTTTGCAAGTCTGGGTATCAGGGCTGCGGGCATCAGTATTTTGAGAATCAGTTATATCTGCGGGTATCAGATTCAGTTTTGGGACGATAATTTGGGGAACAGTGATCAGTGGTCGAATATAGTTATTCAGCTATGCTTATGTCTATTCTGGTGAAATTGGGTTGAGATGTTGCATGTTTTCTCTTTTAAGGTTCAAAGATTCAGTTCAGAGCAACCGGCGTTCTCTTTCGCTGAGGCAAGGCAGAAAGGGGCCAGTCCAGGCTCACTGGTTCGTCAGATCCGTCAGCCACCAGTCACATCACCTCTGTTCTTTTCAACAGACTCATGATGACACAAAATTCAGAAGAAATTGTGGTCATGGCAGCGACACTAAACCAGGGAATCACCATGCAGGGTGAAACTGATGTTGAAATGTAGCACCCTCCTAGGTCACTGGCCGCACGTCCAATCTGGGAACCCCAGTTATTTCAAACCCGTGAGCCCACCACTTTTGAGCTGATGGGAATGATTGGCGATCTTCAGAGATCTGTGGCTGATTTAGCCTACGGAATGTCGGCTCCGCCACCAACTGCATCGTATGCCGGGAATTTCATGCCGGAAGAGCCCCCGTTATTGGGGCAAATTGTAATTGAGCTCAGCCAACCTGAAACCATCCCAAGTTCCAGCAATGGCATGTCGACAACAACAGGGCTCCACTCTGATGTAGCAACCCAAACCTTTTACCAAGCTGACGCGAGTGGTAAGAACAAAGTAGGGGCGGGCACTGATCCCTATGAACAACTTCTGCAGGCTATCGAGGCTTTGAAAGCCAGGGGACTGAACAAACAGTAGGTGCTCGCAGTTGCTGCAAAAATTATGGTTGACACCTTCCCCACTCAGACCGAGGGCAGTTCAAGTCAAGGGCAAAATCGGGAGAAGGGCAGTCATATCAGTGTAGACACCCCATTTTTGACTGCCCTTAAGACTTGGGCGTTACTGATGGTTTACTTGTTGGAGAAAGGTGTGCAGGGCACAGGTCCGGTTTCCTCGGCAAGGAGAGAGACAAATCTCAACTTCACACCCTATTTTGGACCAAAGCTATTTTGGATGGTTTTTAGACCTTAAAACCCTCTCTTTCAAAACTTTTTTGAAATAAAATTCCCACGATGCTCTGAGGCTCACATTTTGTCAAATGGTGCGCTTTTCGATAAACCGAGCAAGGACAAAGTGGAAATTAATGAAAGAGAGATGAAATCTTTGAAAAAACTTTCAAAACACCTTGCTTAGGGGTTTGAAGTTGAAGAAAAGAGGAGAAGAGGGGAGAAAACAGGCTGGAGAAGAAGATAGGCAAGAATTGCTAAGAGAGGGCGAGCAGTCCTCGCTAAATCAAGCTCATCTGTCTATACACTTGGATTTGAGCTATGAGGCCACCACCACTGGAAAGAAGACTTCCGGGGCTTCATTTTGCACTCAAGAATCTCCTAGAGCCAAGTCTGGGAGGGGGAGATATGATTAGTTGAAGTTGGGCATCATCCCGGTTGGATCGAATCTGCTCGGCTTCACCAAAAAGGGCATAACTTTTTGCATAGGAGGAATTGTAATGCAAGGTTCACGCCATTGGAAAGCTAACTTCCGGGGCTTCAATTTGGACACCAACCGGCCATTTTTTGACCTTACCGGCCATCCACCGGCCAGACATTTAGCCGACCGGCCAGCATAAATAGCAGGTCGGCCAAATATTGTGCCGACCGGCCATTTATTTGGCCGATGACCCTTTTTCTTGGCCGGTTTGACCCTTTTGACTCTTGCAGGCATGGTGCATGCCAGCTGTGCCAGCTGGAGTGCACAGACCCGACCCCCCATGCACATGTGTGGTTGTTTTGCACCTTTCCACCCTTTGGCCCCAAACCTCTTCTAGAAGGTTGACCCCTTTGCTCAAGCTTCTTGAGGAAGCTTGAGCCCTTTGCTTGGCTTCCTCAAGAAGCCTTGGTCCCTTTGCTTGGCTTCTTGAATAAGCCTTGAGCCCTTTTAGCAAGCTTGTCTTAGAAGCTTAGCCATTATCTTGTCTATATAATGAGCCCCTCCTCCTCCATTGTTTTGGTTGAACAAAAAAAACCAGAGAGAAGACATATATATCTGATATACATACATACAACCCTCCATCTCTCTCTATATCTCACTCCTTTGCCTCCAAAACTCCATAGTTCTTGGCCTATTGCACTACAACCCCTAGCACAACACCACCATCATCCATTCAAACACCTTGAGGCTGATCTTCAGAGGCTAGAAGCTCAGATTTTTGGACCAAAAGGTTGCTAAAGACTTGTTCTTCAAGGGTAAGCATCTATTTCCCTTAAACTAGTCTTTCTTTGTTTCATTTCTAATCCTTGCTTGTAGGCATCTTTGGGCTCCAACCCTAACTGCAAGTAGTCTTATTTTGAGTCCCTTTTCATGTTTTATTGAGGGTCTTTCTCTGTTTGAGGCCCCCATTTTGCACTTGCTTCATTATCCCTCTTGTATGCCTATTTCTTGTGTAGCATTTTAGGCCTGTGTATAATCTGTTTTGAAGCATGATGTAAACTATTAAGTTGCTTATTTTGAGCCCTTCTTCAACATTGTTGAAGGGCTCATCACTGTTTGGGGCCTCCATGTGCTACTTTCTTTGATATCCATATTTTAGCCCCATTTTTGCATGATTTATTAGCCTATTGAGCTTCTGTTTTTGGACCTTGGTCCAAACTGAAAATGGCCTTGTTTTGACCCCCTCTCCATGTTTCAATAAGGGTCTATTGCTGTTTGGAGCATCATTTGTATACTTTGTGTTGTAGCCTCTCTTTTAGGCCATGTCTTGCATTGCATCTTGAGCATAGTTGTACACTGTTTTGGGCTCGGCCATCAACTGTAAAAAGTCATATTTTTGGCTCCTCTTCAATATTGTAGAAGACCCCTTCTCTGTTGGGGGCCAGCATCTGTGAGTTGCTTCAATATCTTGCTTTCGGGGCTGTTTTTGCATGCTAGTTCAGCCCCACTTGCGTTCACTGTTTAGCCTTGCTTAGAACTGTAAACATGCTTGTTTTGGGGCTGCCTTTCTTCTGTATTTACACTCCATGTTCAAATTATGCATGCATTGCATAGCTATAGGTCATTCAGTATGCCTAATTTCATGTTTCGGGACTCGTTCCATGCATCGGGTACCATTTTGCCATGATTCAGGGCTGTTTTGCATCTCATTTTGCCTCCGAAATTTGCATGATAGTATGCCATATTCCATGTCTTGCCATGTCATGTTAGAGTGGCATTCGTGCCTTAGGTTCGGTCCTCGGTTTGCGTGCATACGTGCACGCATTTCGAGCGTCCCTTTTTCATCTTATGGCCACTAATGTGAGTGCGGCTGAGGTCCACTCACATTGGTGTAAGTCCATCTTGCATTGTGTATGCCATGTTTCAATGCGTTGTGCATGTTATGTTGTTAGCATTGTGTGTGCCATGTAGTTGCATTGCATGTTTGTATGCTTGCTTGCATGCTTAGGTCGCATGTGCATTGTTGTGCATTGCCTCGCCTCTTGATCAACCATGATTGAGGTTGGGTCCCTTGTATGTTTTGTGTGCATTGCATTTGACATTGAAATGCATACTTGACTCTTTGGCCATCATGCATCGAAATGCGTGATTGGTGGCCCGAGGGTCGAGCACCACACTCCCTTGAGTCTTACACATGATATGGAGTGTGGTGGTGCAAACATTGCTTTGAAAATACATTGCCATGCCTTGTTTGCCCTCTGCTACTGTCAAACAGGTTTCTGCAGGAAGTTTTGGCCGGCCGGCTACATACAGTGCCGACCGGCAATTCATCAATGGCCGATAACTTCATCAGCGGCCGGTGACCATTTCCCATAGCCGATGGACATTCCTCCTAGCCGGTGGCACTCCACAGTGTGCATAGAGCATACCTTGGGACTTGTGCATTCTTCAGAGGTGCCAAACAGTGAAAACAGAGGCAACATGTGTCATGGCAATGGATTTCTGGGCGAAGCAAATCCGAGCATGCGTGCATCCCTCTTCCCGAGGCCTTTTACTGCTTTCCATAGCTTAGTGAATTTGTTAATTAATTAAATAGAGTTATGTAATATTTAATTAGCTAGAGTAGTTAATTATTTATTCGGCCTGTATTATTCTTTTGGTTCCTCCGAGCGAGGGCGAATTTGTAATAAGTGTGGGTGCGTGTGTGCATGTCTTCCAACCCCCACTTCTTTCTCCCTTTTACTTACCTGCTTTCGATGGTTAGTATTAGGGCATATTTAATTTAGCATACCTTATGCTATGCATGCGTGCATCCGTACATTTGTCTTGCATGCATCGGGCTCGGCGCATCATACTAACTGCACTGTACTTCAATTCCAAGTTGAATACATGTTAGTTGTAGCATCATCATATGCCATCTTAGAATAGCCGAGCCTATTGTAGTTGCATCTTGCATGTGTTGCATTAGCCATCTTAACATGAACTAGGATCATGCATATGATTACTAACTAGTTTATGTTTTGGCTTGGAGTATTCGGTAAGCATTTATGCTTTAGCATACCGCATGCGTGTGAGTGTTGCCATAACAGCATGATTACCATGAGGCTAATTGCTTACGTGTTATAAACTGCCTGAATGCCTGTGGGTGAAGGTTGGATTGTTTGAGTTGGAATAACTCGTTGAAATCCGTATTTTAGCCTACTCGCGAGTAGCAATTTCAAAACTATTTTCAAAACAAACGGATATGCAATGCTTATTTCCAAATTAGGCGATCTAGTCTATACTTGTTTGCTGTGCGCATAACATAGTAATTCTAGGCTAATAACCGGAATAAGAACATATAATGTTTTCAAAACAAATATCACGGTTAGTAGAGGCCGATTTTTGTTCGGGCGAGAGGGGGTGCTCATAGCTGACCTTCCCCAATCGTACCCAAGTTCCCGAGCTGAGGCAACTTTGGTGATGACGGACACGTGGCCTTTGGCACTGAGTTAGGGTTTCCTAAATTCCCCCAAAATAAAATATTTAGGTGGCGACTCTGTATCTGGCAAAGCAGTCCATGTTTGGCACTTCTTTTCTAAAAATCTGTTTTCTCAAAACGATTTGTCGGATTTGGACTCTTTGGTTCAAGATTAAGAATCGTGACAATTTGAGTCTGAGCTGTAGTAAGCCCAAAATGAACAGAACGGGACTCACCCTCCTGGGGCGTTCGGGGACGTCTACAATCAGAACTGCTCCTTTTAACCCTAATTCTACACCCGGAAAAGATCAGAAAATCAAATCAGCACCTGCCGACCCCTTTGCTAGTGCACCCAGCAAAAATCCAAAAAACTCGAAGTATCTACCCCGAGGTCGCAGGGTCTTCCATGCCCTCTACATGCCTTTGTCCAAGGCTCTTCAAATCCTTGCTGAAAAGGGGCATCTCAAACCCCTCGAGCCTCGGCCTCTCCCTAGTTGTCTTCCAACTAGTCATGACGCTACCCAGTACTGTGCGTAACATCAACCGACCGGTCACACCACCGACAACTGCTTCCGTCTTCGTCATGAAGTACAGGATTTGTTTAACAACGGGGTCGTCCTCCCACCTAGCTCAGCAAAGTCTGTCGTCACTGGATCAGTGAATCTGGAGGATAATTTGATGTGATCAGGGGATGAACCACCTGCGGGCGGCGTTCAGTTTACTTCAGATGTGGCGTATGGCACGCACTATTTTGAGCATTTGCGAATACTAGTTTTTGTACTTTCTGACTTGGGTATTCAGTCAGTTTTGTTGTCTTGTATATAGTCAGTCTTTTTGTACTATGTCAGTTGGGTCTGTCTTGTTGTATCGAGTCAGTCCTGTTGCATAGGAGTCGAGTGATTCCGGGGGTGTTACCTCGGATATCACTATTTTGTTTTGTGTTTGTCTTTTCATTTTCTTTTGAGTTTGTTTCTGCCGTGGAGCCGATTACACCAGAAGATCTAAATGAAACAGCTGTGGTTTTCATATTTTTGTGCTTGTTTCTGCTTTGAGCCTGTTGAGCCAGCAAACTCGAATGAAACGGCAGTACATTTTACCTGCTCTTCTGTGCCTTCAAATCATTGCATTGACCTAAGTTTTTCAAAACTTTTTGAACACTGTGGTGAAAACAAAGATGAAGGAATTCCTCGGGATTTACAAAATTTGACCAAATGAGAGAAAGAGAGCTGTGCTAAGCCCTTAATGAATGAAATCATGCTTGTTAATGTGAGTACTAAGAAGGATCCTGGCTTGATCCAGATTGGTTCTACATGGTCTTTAGCGCGAGGGATTTGTCGACCCCCTTTTGCTTTCAAACCTTGAACTTAGATTCAGAATGTTCAACGGTCAACCACAATATAAGGCCTGTGTGGCCGAATCAGAAGCAGCCCTCGAACTAGGGCAAAGAAAATCAGATCAAGAAGATCATATGTTGTCAAAAGAAGCTTGCGAAGCTAGATTAGAAGCAACCCTCGAACTAGGGGCAAAAGAATTTCAAATGTGCTCGAAGAGCTAAAAATTGGGACATTTCTCAAGCCAATAAAGATCAGCAAGAATGCCAAATCCCAGAAGGGAGGAAAGAAGAAAGTATTGCTGAAGGATAACCGAGTTCCTATCCACAACACTAGGGGCAAATTCAACCCGCCCATTGGATGGACTCCTGTATCGTCAGCAAACAACAGCCATTCTCCTGGATTCAGATGACTTCAGGATCTCAAAACCATTTGACATGGACAAAGCTACACTTTTACCCTTGAGAGGCTCGCTGGGCCGAAAACCTGGAAGGACGACCCAGGCAAAAGTTAGAGCAAGAAAAAGAAGAAAAAGTACAAAAAAAAAAAAGAAAAAAAAAAGAAAAAATGCAAAGAATGGAAAAAATGAAGAAAAAAAAGAAATTCTGAAAAGAAATGAACAAAAAAAAGAAGAAGAAAAAAAAAGATGAAAAGAAAAGAAAAACAAAGCTTGCAAGGTTAAAAACCGGAAGGGCGGCCTTGGCAAAAGTTAGAGCGTAAAAGGAGAGGTTAATACTCGAGTGTACCTTAACCTCGAACTACGTAAGGCTTGATTCCCATGTTTGGGATACGTAGGCAACTTCATTCTGAAGTCCAGCCATAAAACACTTCAAATTCAACTGTCCTGTCTATGAGATTGAACGGGTCATCTTTGTCATTTCTGTATCCAAGAGTTCGGTTGTGAACTTCACCATGAGAACTGGTTACAGTGCGCTGCGGTACTATTCAAACAAGGGGCAACTTTCCGTTGCCATACAGTGTGCTGCGGCGCCATTCAAACAAGGGGCAACTTTCTGTTGCCATGCGGTGCCATTTAGATGAGGGGCAATTTTCCTTTGGATCTGAGGTTGTGCATCTCAAGAGTCAATTCCACGTTGGTCAAGTAGTGGCCATTTGAAAAAATAGTTTTTGAGAATTTTTACTAAGGTTGACTAATTCTCTCGAAAATTATTCCATTTTTCCAAAACTGGACCATTTTCTTGGACCCAAAAAGGAAAATTTTCAGTCTTATAACCTAACTTGCATGATTTTAAATCAAAAAGTTGAACAAGTATGTTAATCTAACTCTCATATTGGTCAAAATTGTTTTAGTAGAAACCAAAACAAAAACTGGCCAAAATGATGAACTAGGGGCACAGTTGAGTCAGGCTTCTTGTCTTTCCCCCGTTGTCAATGCATTTGCCAAAAAGGGCACCATACTTGCCGGAAAGGGCACCCTATTCGCCAAGAAGGGCACAGCGGAAGCTAACAGAAAAGGGTTGAAAGCTCTCATATCCTTCGAGCAGCGAGGTATTAAGCCAAGTGCGAAGCACGAACTGGAATGGAGCAGGGTATTCCACTCCCTTATCCGGATAGATCTGATCACGTCCAAACTCCCTAGCAGAGCATCGTCAACCGATGTCAGTTGTAGATCTGCTGAGCGTCTGGCCGCATTGCAACCCCTCTGTGGGAGAAACTCACTGTTTTGAACAAGAATGAGAATCTGGTAGAATACCAGGGGCAAGAACCCACAACTTCCTGCTTATCCATCAACCACCCAAGGGAGGGATAAAAAAATGAGAGATTGAAAAATAGAGAGATGTCCGCTAAGAGAAAAAGTGAGGAAAAGGGCTTTTTCAGAAAAAACAGAGCCTGAGGGTTGAGTGTCGTGAGAATCACAAATGAGAAAGGGTGGGAAACAATACCCGGAGAAACTGGCTCCTCGTACACCGAGAGGTCTCTTGCCTTTGTAACACAGCTGGGTGTTGTGCTTGTGTGTTTTTGTTTGTCTCGATCCTTGTTTTGAGTCGTTTGAGTGTCAATAGATGTGTTTAGGTTGTTTTACCTTGTTTTTCCTTTGTTGAGTTGTGTTTAGGTTGTCCTACCTTTGTTTTCCGTTGTTTAGTCGTTTTGGCTGTGGTCAGTTGAAGACTCAATTCCCGGTTGAGAACCCTTTTCTCATTACAATTTAAAAAATAAATAAATAAAAATAATTTGTTTTGTGCTCAGAGTGCCGTGCCGTTCTCCATATTTGTGCAAAACAAGATTCGTTCTTTCATAAAACTACAGGGTTCAACCCAGGTCATGTTAGAACAGTAAAACCAGGACCTATCTAAAGCTTATGGGTTCCGGACTGCGAAGCAAAAGAAAAGAGGGAAAATTCGGAGCATTTGAGTGTGTTTCGACTTCTGCAAGTTCCCTCTTTACATCCCGTGTGTTCAAAATGAGCAGAATACTGTGTTATTATAGACGCGCCCTCAGGCCTCATGCTACAGTTCGGACTCGATTTGTGTCGGTTCTTAATCTGACCTCACAATATGCAATGTGAGATTGATAAATCGCCAAAGAGTCCAAATCCAGCAAATCGTTTTGGAAAACAGATTTTTGTAAAGAAGTGCCAAACATGGACTGCTTTGCTAGATACAGAGTCGCCACCTAAATGTTTTATTTTTGGGGAAATTTAGGAAACCCCGACTCGTTGCCAAAGGCCACGTGTCCGTCATCACCAAAGTTGCCTCGGCTCGAGAACATGGGTACGATTGGGGAAGGTCAGCTATGAGCACCCCCTCTCGCCCGATCCGAAGATCGGCCTCTACTAACCATGATATCTAGTTTTGAAAACGTTATGTGTTCTTATTCTGGTTATTAGCCTAATCTTACTATGTGATGTGCACAGCAAAACAAGTATAGACTAGATCGCCTAATTTGGAACAAAGCATTGCATATCCGTTTGTTTGGAGAATGGTTTGAAGTTTGCTACTCGCAAGTAGGCTAAAACACGGATTTCAATGAGTTGTTCCAACTCGAACAATCCAACCTTCACCCACAGGCATTCAGACAGTTTATATCACATAAGCATATAGCCACATGGTAAGCATGCTGTCATGTTAACATTCACACTCATACGATATGCTAAAGCATAAAAAGCTTACCGAGTACTCCGAGCCAAAACAAAGAACTTGTTAGCAATCAATGTATGATCCAAGTCCATGTTAAGTGGCTAATGCATCACATACAAAATGCAACTAGAATAGGCTCGGCAAATCCTAGGATGGCATGTGGAATGTAACAAGTAACATGTATTCAAGTTACGTTTGAAATACTATGCAGTTTGTATGATGCGCCGAGCCCGGTGCATGTAATACAAATGAATGGATGCACGCATGCATAGCATAAGGTATGCTAAATTAAATATGCTCTAATACTAACCATCAAAAACAGGTAAGTAAAAGGGAGAAAGAAGTGGGGGTTGGAAGACATGCATACACGCATCCACACTTATTACAAAACCGCCATCGCACGGAGGGGCCAAAAGAATAATACAATTTAATCAACTAAAAAGCTAATTAAATAATTACAGACCAATTAACTAGTTAAGCAAATTAACTAAGCTAAGAAAGCAATAAAATAGCCTCAGGAAGAGGGTCCAATGCATCCGCGCTCGGGTTTGCTCGGAAATCCGTTGGCATGCACAAGCTGCCTCTGTTTTCACTATTTTATGCCTCTGAAAATTGCACAAGTCCCAAGGAACACTCTCTGAACACTGGGGGATGCCACCGGCCATGAGGAATGGTCACCGACCATGGGAAAATGGTCATCGACCATCTATTGAGCTCTCGGCCATCCATTGTTGGTCGATCGGCACTGAATGTGGTCGATCTGCCATCTATGCCTGCAGAATCCTGTTTTGACAGCAGCAGAGGGAAAACATGGCATGGTAATGCATTTTTAAGCAAATGTGGCACCAACACCCTCCTTATCATGTTCATGACTCAAAGAAGGATGGTCCTCGACCCTCGGGCCACCAATCGCGCATTTCAATGCGTGATAGCCAAAGAGGCCAAGTTGTGCACTTTAATGCAAACCACACAAACAAATGGCCCAACCTCTATCATGGTGATTTCAAGAGGTAAGGCATGCATGCCAAATGCAATGCAACCTAGGCATACAAGCTAAGTATGCAACATGACAATGCAAACAAGCATACAAGGCACGTAACAATCATGCTAATGACAAGCATGTAACAACACATGGGGCAAACATGTAACAACATGCTAAGCAACCTAAACAAAGAGAAGAATGCATGCCAAATGCACTATCATTTAAGCATGTAACAAGATGTTTATGTGCCAAGTATGTGACAACATGCAAGGCCAATGTACACACAAACATTCATGTACACAAAGTCCAACACTTATGCATAAAGAGGCAGCTTGTAAGCATACTTAACATGGACAAATAGCATACATGATAAGCTTTGAAAACATGTAGAAGATGATGCCAAATCAACCTACCAATGCAAGCAAAGCATGCAACCAAGCCCAAGGACTTAAACTATGGTCATGTGACACATGAAGCAAATGACCAAAGTGAACTAAAACAGCCCTAAATCATGCCAAAGTAAGCCCCAAAAACCACTTAGATGGCATCTAAATGACTTAATCTTAGAGGCATGCACAATGGTACAAACAAGGAGCATAAGACACAAGCCTTTTAAAGCATTAAAGAGGCATCAAATGCAAGCATACAAGCATACCACAAGGATGGAAATGATGTTATAAGTGGTGCCAAACCACTGAAACAAGCCAAGTAATTCATGCTCAACACTCACACACCCAAGGCCAACGAGCCAAAATGCAAGGTGGCTATGCAAAGCATACCATGGATGGCCAAAACAACTCCAAACAGACCTCAAACACATCAAAACATGCATAAAAGCTTCACAAAGCTAAGCCAAAACAAGTAAGCATAGTGGTCTAGATGCTAAGTACATATTAAGGCAAATAATGGCATTACAAGACAAGTATGCAAGGCAAGCATGGTGTGTCTAAACCAACTTAAAACAGTGCTATATCATGGCAAAATAAGCACAAATACTACTTAAGACATGGCCAACATGAACTTAAAGAAGATGCTCACACATGAGGCTAAAATGGCCAATATTGAAGGCAACAAGGAGAGAGGATGGCCCTCTCCTTCTTAGGGCCTCAAAGCACCATCCCCACCACTGAAATCCCTCTGGATTTCAGTGGTGAGGAGATGTAAACAAGGTGGTCCCAGAGCTCACCAAAATAGCACAAAATGGGGGCCAAACAAGGCCTAAGAGGGGTCAAACAACCCCAAACACCAAAACAATCTTAACCAACTATTTTAAGCACTTAGAATCAAAACTTTGATATGTTATAAGGCAAGCCTAAAAACAGATGCAAGGATGGCTAAAAGCCTATGCAAAAATGGGGAATAAAGAGCAAGAACACTCACCCTTGTAGACCTCTTCAAGAAAGGAGCTCCAACAGCCTTCCTTAGCTTGAATCCACTCAAGAACTTCAAGAACACCCCTTTGGCTACTCAGCAATCAAGGTATAGTGTAATGGTAGGTGCCTTAGTGCAAAACTAAGAACAAACACACAAAAAGAGCAAAAGGAAGGGAGAAATAGAGATAGATAGATACACTATGCAAACCCTAATCTCAGAGCTCTCTGAAACTTTTTTGTAACCCTTGAGGAGGGAGGAGAAGGCCTCCCTTTATAGAGGATCACTCTTGCAAAGCTTACAAAGCAAGCCAAGCAAGAGTGAAATCCCTCCATACACGTGTATGGAGGGGGTGCAAAGTGGGTGCCAGCTAGCATAGTTGGCACAAAATATCTACCAAAAGCAGATGCACAGTGGTCGGCTAGCCAAAAATGACAAATTGACCAAACCAATGGTCGCCCGACCAGAAAGAGTGCCGATCGGCCAAACATTTGGCCGATGGCAACAAAACAATGGCCGGTGGCCTCAAGCCATAGCCGGTGAGGTATGGGGATGGCCAACAAGCCTTCCTCTACCTTCAGAAGCAAAACAACAAGTGTTTGGTGCAAAACCAAGCACAGAACAGTCGAGTCGAGAGGTCTTGAGGCAAGGCGCATAGCCGAGACCTTCGAGAACTCAAGACGAACACGAACATGGATGATCACCGAGTGTTCAAATAGTGACGTCCAAGTCTCGAGACGGTCAAAAATGGGGTGTCTATAGTTATGAGCTGTGTGTTCAAATTCAAATGTATGAGCTGCGTGTTCAAATTCAAATGTATGAGCTGTGTGTTCAGAATGAAGTGTATGGGCTGCGTGCAAATTGAAAAATATGGGCTAAGTGCAAAATCAAAATATGGGCTGCGTGCAAATTGAAAAATTTTGAGCTGCGTGTTCAAAAATTGAAAGACTAAGCTGTGTGTTCAGAAAATTTGAAAAAAGTTTGAGCTGCGTGTTCAGCAAAATGAAAAGTTTGAGCTGCGTGTTCAAACTGAAAAGACTGAGCTGCGTGTTCAGAAATTTGGAAAATTTGAGCTGCGTGTTCAAAATAAAAAATGAAAAGTGTACTGTGTTATGGACTGCGTGTTCAGATTGAGCAGTGTTATGAGCTATGTGCCATCAAAGCCGAATACTGTGTTATGGACTGCATGTTCAGATTGAACAATGTTATGAACTGTGTGCCATCAAAACCGCATACTGCGTTATGAGCTGTGTGTTCAAATTGAGCTGTGTGTTCAAATTAAAAGAATACTGCATTGTGAATCGTGTGTTTGGATTGAGCAGAATGCCGTGTTATGAGCTGTATGTTCAGATTGAGCAAAATATTGTGAAATGAACTGTGTGTTCAGAATAAGCCGTGTGCTCCAAATGAGCCGTGTGCCCGAAATGAGCAGTGTGCCCCAAATGTGCCGTGTGCTCGAAAAATGAGCTGTGTGCCCGAGATTTGCTGTGTGCCCAAAATGAGCTGTGTGCCCGAGAGTGTTATGTGCTCGAAATGAGCCGTGTGCCCGAAAAATGAGCTATGTGCCCCCAAGATGAGCTGTGTGCCAGAGATCTGCTGTGTGCCCGAAATGAGCTGTGTGCTCGAATGAGCTATGTGCCCAATTGAGCTATGTGCCTAAAAGAGCTGTGTGCCCAGACAAACAGAGTGTGGTGTTTCAAGCTGTGTGCCAAATGAACAAAATATTGTGTTGTGAGTCGCGTGCCAAACGAACAAAGTGTTGGGTTGTGAGCTGTGTGCCAAATGAATGGAATGCTATGTCGTAAGTTATGTGCCAAGTCTTGCATTGTGCATGCATTTTATCACGCTATTTTGTGCATCGCACTATTTTGTGCACCTTACCTACATTGTGCATGCATTTTATTGTGCTATTTTGCGCATCACACTGCTTAGTGCATTTCAAATCACTCACATTGTTCAGCATATCACACTGTTTTGTGCAGTTTACACTCGCGCTTTCTTGCGCATCACACTATCCTGTGCATTTCATTACATGCTCTCATCTTGCATAGAAAATGCTTGTATCTTTTGCATTGAACGTGTTCGCGCTTTCTTACGCACCTTACCTGCACCAGTTTGTGCACCTGCATTGCACTGTCTTATGCACCTATATAGCACTGTTTTGTGCATTCACTCTGCATGGCACTGTCTTGTGCACATTGTATTTTTGCATCACTCACACTGTCTTGTGCACTCTCTGGTCTAGGAGACCTTAAATCCTCTAAAGGTGCAATTCCTTTGGTGTTTGTCGTGCCCGAACGTAGATATGAGTTATTTGATGTGCCATGTAAGCACGGCTCTATGGACAATTTGAAAGTTTGCTTCTGTTTGGCCCCTTAACTCTGATGGAATATGTTTTGTTTGGTTTGAGGCCGCAGGTAATCCCTTGATTACTGGTCGGTTATGACCTTAATCCATAGGGGCGAGTTCGAGTTATGACAGAGAGGTAGCAGAGCACGAGTTAATAACTCACACACTTGTCTAAATGAGCAATAAGCGTCTAAAAAAGATCTAGGATGCATTCATGCAATATGTATGAATTGGAAAACATCGAGAATATGTTTAAACGTTTCAAAGTGAACGATTATGTGCTATAAGTTTGTGATTTGCTTGCATTTCGAATTACTTGAATATGTGTGCTCTTTAGTATATGCATACTTGTGAATCTCTTTGTATAAAGTATAATGCAAGTCTAATCAGATGGTGAGAACAAGAGGTGATGAAATAGAGGAGTCTTTTACTGCTAGAATGGATAGAACAGAAAGACTGATTCAGGAAATGGCAGAGACATTGAGGCAACAGCAACAGTGGCCACAACCACACCCTCCGCCTCCTCCTCCAGTGCCACCTGTGCCAGACAATCAGAATGTTGACCGAATAATAGCCCTCACCAAAGAATTTAAGAAAATGAAACCACCACAGTTTCATGGGGGATTAGATCCGTTGAAGGCCGAAGCATGGGTTCTCAGCATTGAAAAACTGTTTGAAGTGTTTCCTTGTTCAGAGACACAACAAGTGCTTTTAGCCACTTTTACTCTTGAAGATGAGGCTAGAAAGTGGTGGATGCTAATGTGTGAAAACAATGAAGGTGTTGGTTGGGCACGGTTCTAGGAAATTTTCTTTGACAAGTACTTCCCAAAGTGTGTCCGTGATAGGAAGGTGTCGAAATTAATGGACCTTAAACAGAACAGCATGACTGTAGCTGAATATGAAGCCAAGTTCACTGAATTGGCTAGGTTTGCACCACATGTGGTTAACACTGACTACAAGAAAGCGAGACATTTTGAAGGGGGACTCCGGGATGACATCTTAGAAAAGGTAAATGTTCTCAAACTGGAGACCTATATTGAGGTGTTAGACCAGGCCATAATATCAAATGCTAACATATCCAGACAAGCTAAACCAACAGCTGACTGGAAATGTAGCAAATGACAGGGCTTCTTTTCAAAGAAGAAATTTTCAAAGAATTAGAACACGGGCTCCTCAAGTACTTCTAATTCTTCTCGAGATACATCTCTTATGTATAATATTTGTAGTAAAAGGCATCATGGAGTTTGTTACCGTATGTCAGGAGCCTGCTTTAAATGTGGTAAAACAGGGCACATGGCCAAAGATTGTAACCAGAACAGTAGGAAATTAGCTGCTAGTTCAACAGCATCAATTCCAAAACCGGGAAATACTATGAGATCTACTACCACTGGGGATACCGTGAGGTAGGGAAGAGTATTTGCGCTTGTTCCGGGTGATGCACGGAATGCTGACACCGTTGTCTCGGGTACTATCTCTATATGCAATCAGGATGCTTTGGTGTTAATTAACTCGGGATCAACACACTCTTTTGTAACTTGTGCATTTGCATCTAGACTGAGTAGACCCCTAGAACCATTGCCATATTTGCTATGTGTGTGTGCTCCACCCAGGGAATCCGTGTTGTGTGCATCTGTATATCGATTTTGTGACATGCATATTGAAAATGCTATCCTATATGTAGATTTGTTGCCCTTGAACTTTAGACATTTCGATGTAATCTTGGGCATGGACTGGTTAACTAAATATTGTGCCACCATTGATTGTGTAACAAAACGGGTTGTATTTAAACTACAAGAACAGAAGAAATTGTGTTTGTGGGTAATGGGGTAGTGCCTCCACCTTACTTAATATCTGCAATGAAAGCATGTAAATTGATCAGGAAGGGGTGCCAGGGTTACTTGTGTTATGTGTTATCTGAACAATCTTTGAATGTTGAATTCAACAGTATCCCTATTGTTGGCGAATTTCCAGATGTGTTCCTAGATGAATTGCCAGGGGAATTAGTGGATAGGGAGATAGAATTTACTATTGAAGTTATACCAGGCACTCAGCCTATTTCTAAAACTCCCTACAGAATGGCTACCACTGAAATGAAAGAACTGAAAGAACAATTGCAAGATCTACTTGATAAAGGGTTTATCCGACCTAGTACTTCACCATGGGGTGCACCGGTGTTATTTGTGAAAAAGAAAGCTGGAACCTTGCGCTTATGTATTGACTACCGAGAACTGAACAAGCTAACAGTAAAGAATAAATGCCCTTTACCTCGTATTGATGACTTGTTTGACCAGTTGCAGGGATCACAGGTGTTTTCCAAAATTGATTTGAGATCCGGGTACCACCAATTGAAAGTAAAGGCAGAAGATGTTGAGAAAACAACATTTAGAATGAGGTATAGTCATTATGAATTTCTTGTTATGCCATTTGGGGTGACTAATGCTCCTGCAGCATTTATGGACTTAATGAATTGAATTTTTAAGACCTACCTAGATGAATTTGTTGTAGTTTTTATTGATGACATTTTGATATACTCGAAGAATAGACTCAAACATGAACAACATCTGAGGACTGTTTTGCAAACACTTAGAGAAAAGAAATTATTTGCTAAACTAAAGAAGTGTGAATTTTGGTTGGATGAGATTATTTTCTTAGGGCATGTTATCAACAAGGAGGGAATTTCAGTAGACCCGCAGAAGATAGAGGCAATTGCAAATTGGCCTACACTGACTAACATGACAGAAGTCCGCAGTTTCATAGGCTTAGCCGGGTACTACAGGAGATTTGTAAAGGACTTCTCAAAAATAGATGTACCTCTTACCCAACTGACACGCAAATGGCAACCGTTTGAATGGGATGACGAAAGGGAAATTGCCTTTCATGAACTGAAAACGAGATTGACCACTGCACCAGTTTTGACACTGCCATCAAGTATGGAAAATTTTGTGATTTTCAGTGATGCATCTTATAAAGGTTTGGGTTGTGTACTAATGCAGAATGGAAAGGTGATCGCCTACACCTCTCGACTGTTGAGACCACATGAGAAGAATTACCCAACACACGATTTAGAATTGGCCGCAGTTGTATTTGCTTTGAAATCTGGTGGCGTTATTTGTATGGGGCAAAGTGTGAAGTCTACATGGATCACAAAAGTCTAAAATACATCTTTACACAGAAGAAGTTGAATATGCGACAAAGGAGGTGGCTTGAATTGATAAAGGATTACGACCTTGAAATCCAGTATCACCCCGGGAAAGCCAATACAGTTGCTGATGCCTTGAGCAGAAAATCAATGGGGAGTGTGGCTTTTTTGCTTACTGAACAGAAAGAGATCTTGCAAAATTTCGAGGAGTCTGAGATTGAAGTAGTATTGTGTGAACAGGGCGGATTGATAGCCGCCATTTCAGCCGAACCAGCCATTCTTGATGAGAGTAAATAGAAACAAAAGGAGGATGAATTCCTTAAAAAGATAGTTGATGAATTTGAAATGAATCCAAGACCGGAATACAGTGTGGAAAATGAAGTGCTGAAATTCCAAGATAGATTGTGTGTTCCGAACATTCCCGAGTTAAAGAAGAGAATTCTAGATAAAGCCCATAAATCAATGTTTGCTATGCATCCGGGTGACAACAAAATGTATCAGGATTTAAAGCAAAGCTATTGGTGGCCCAAAATGAAGAAAGAAATTGCGGAATATGTGTCCAAATGCCTTCAGTGTCAGCAAGTAAAAGCTAAACATCAGAAACCAGGTGGTCTACTTCAACCTCTCCCTATTCCTGAATGGAAGTTGCAACATGTGACTATGGATTTTGTTGTTGGTCTACCTCGGATTCGAGGTATGGATTCTATTTGGGTTGTAGTTGATAGACTGACTAAATCTGCTCATTTTCTGCCTGTTAGAACTACATTTGATGCATATAGATTGGCTACAATATATGTTGATGAGATTGTCTGTTTACACGGAGTTCCGATGTCTATTGTGTCGTATAGAGATCCGAAATTTGTATCTTGATTGTGGAAGAGTTTGTAGAAAGCTAAGGAGACAAAACTAAGGTTTAATACTGCATTCCACCCACAGACGATGGGCAATCAAAACGGACTATACAGACGTTAGAAGATATGTTGAGAATGTGTACCTTGGATTTTCAAGGGAGTTGGGAAGGCTATTTGCCACCAGCAGAGTTTGCATACAATAACAGCTTCCACTCTAGCATTGGTATCGCACCATACGAGGCTTTGTATGTAGCAGGTGTAGATCGCCAATTTGATGGACATAAGTCGGGGATAGGGCTTTGCTTGGGCCTGAAATTGTGCAAGACACTTCTGAGAAGATTAAAATTATCCAACAGAGGCTCAAAACAGCGCAAGACCGACAAAAGAGTTATGCAAATGTTCGAAGAAGACCTCTTGAGTATTAGGTTGGTGATCACGTATTTATTCGTGTGACTCCAATGAAAGGCCAAGTAAGGTTCGGGAAGAAGGGAAAGTTGTCGCCCCGTTACATTGGGCCGTTTCAAATTCTAGAAAGGCTTGGCCCAGTTGCTTATATAGTTGCTTTGCAACCGGGATTTGAGCAAATCCATAATGTGTTTCATGTGTCAATGTTAAGGGTTATCTCCGAGATCCCCTTCACGTGATTGATTATCACCGGATAGCTCTTTATGAGAATATGGAATACGCACAATGGCCGTAACAAATCATCGACCGGCAAGTGAAACAGTTAAGAAGCAAGTCCATTCCAATGGTGAAAGTAGCATGGAAAGAACACTATGGGACGGACACCACATGGGAAAAAGAGGATGAAATGCGACTACGCTATCCACATTTGTTTCCCGACGATGGTAAAATAAGTTTGGAGGACCAAACTTCCTAAAGGAGGGAAAACTGTGATAACCCTATTCCGTATTATGCTAATTGATCTTTATTATGAATGTGAGTACGTGTTTGATATGATTTTGAGTGCCATTTATATGAATATATGTGGTTTTGAATTTCTATCTGTTTGCCGTTGGAAAATATGTTCAACTTACTGTTATAAACAGAAAAATTGCAGGCCTTAACAGCCACGGAAACCAAAATTGATTACGCCGTTGTGATTAGCGTAATTTTTAGAGCTTACGGTGAAATTTAATTGAAAATTGATTCGGATCAAATTAAATAGACTAAATTGATGAAATAGTGCTCAATTAATTAGTGTTAATGGAATGGGATTAAGGGAGACTTTAAAAGGGGCATAATACACCCACATTCCTTTAGTTTTGAGCTCAAAATCAGATTTTACACTCTAGATAGGGAGAGGGTCGGCTCTAGAGAGATAAAGAGGGAGAATTATGCAATTTTGGCTCAAGGCTTGAGAATTGGAAGCTAAACTCAAGGATCGAGCTAGAATCTGGGTGTTTGAAGCTCCTAGGTGAGTGATCAACCCTTAATTCACGAGTTTGAGTTTGTAACCATGTGAATTCAAAGTTTGATTGTGATCAAGAACATAATTTGAATTGAATTTGTTGAATTTGAAGCATATATGTGCATGCATGTGCATAATTGCCATGGTTATACACATTCAAGCATGAAGCATGTTGAATATGAAGAATTGAGCACCAAACTTTGCATGCATGAGTAATTTTGTGTAGCTTCATGATTTTGAACACCATTTGCACCATTTGAAATAGAAATGAAGTCAAAAATTAACATGCATGCATGATTGATGAAGTTATGAAATTGGTATGAAGCTTGAGTGCATAAGTTTGGACCATGCAAGGGAAATGTTGATCTATTTGAGGATTACATCATGATTTTGAATAATTAGCCTCACATTGGTTGTATTCTTATATTATGTAGTGCCTCTCCATGTTTTGTACCAAAAATGTGAGTTTTGAACCTTTGAACATGGAGTTTGAACTTGAAGAACAATTCTGGAAAACCCAGAGTTTGGCATGTCCACTCGAGCGGGGAAAGCGCCGGTCGAGCGTGAAATGTGAGCTCCCAGAATTTTTGCAAACATTCATGTCCGCTCGAGCATGGACATTCACGCTCGAGCGGGCAGCTATGTAGTGTGACTTTCAGCCCGAGCGTCCGAATTCATGCTCGAGCGTAAAAATGAGGCAACAAGTACTTTTGCAGATCATGTGGGTCTGCTCGAGCGGCGGAACCCACGCTCGAGCGAGGACCCATGTTTCAGAAATTTTGTAAAGGTGTTCTGTGTTTCATTTTCCGTTCTCTTTCATTTTTAAGCACTCTTAGGCATGCATTGAGCATCATAAATGAGTTAAAAGGAAAAGAAAGAAGCCTAAGAGGGATGTATGAATTAAGAACGGATTAAATCGTTTGTGACCCGTTATGTTTATGAAATGTGTAGGGTCAAGCACGAGGGCAAATCATTCAGCCGATCACTATGAGTAATATCTTAATAAAGATATTTTGAAGTATGTTATTCGTCTAATTGCTTATTTCCATACAAGTCCTATAAGCTTGGTAATTTGAATTGTGGACAAATGTTTGCTATGCCATATGGTTGGGCCAAAGGTCATTGGATATAGTTGATTGGGCCGAAGGCCGTTTGATATGAATGAATGAATGGGCCAAAGGCCGTTGGATATGAATGAATGGGTGCAGACCGCCCGGAACTCCGCTCTGCGCGCAAGGACGCGAATCGTGGTTCTTAGCTAATACAGCTCGGACTCATGTCACGATTATGAATCTAATCTCACAAAGTGCAATGTAAGACTGATAAATCACCAAAGAGTCCAAATCCGGCAAATCGTTTTAGAAAATCGATTTTAATCAAAAAGCGCCAAACATGGACTACTTTGCCAGATTTCAAAGCCCCCACCTAAATATTTTGTTTTGGGGAAATTTAGGAAACCCTGACTCATGCCTAAGGCCACGTGTCCGTCATCACCAAAGTTGCCTCGGCTCGGGAACTTGGGTACGAGAGGGGAAGGTCATGCAATGAGCACCCCCTCTCGCCCGATCAAGGGATCGGCCTCTACTAACACGATATGTTGTTTTTGAAAACACATGTGTTCTTATTTCGGTTTATTAGCTAACCGTACTACGTGATGCGCACAGCATACAGGTATAGACTAAATTGCTCAAGTTGGAACAAAACATCTCATGTTTGTTTGTTTGAAAATCGTTTGAAAGTGCTACTCGTAAGTAGGCTAAGTCGTGGATTTGCCACCTTCAAGTAGGCTTAGGAAAACATGATTTTGCCACTTCAAGTGGGCTTAAAACTCGCATTTCGATGAATTGTCCCAACTCAAGCAATGAAGCCTTCATCCACAGGCATTCATGCAGTTATATCAGTTAAGCAAATAGCCTCATGGCAAGCATGCTATCATGGCAACACTTACACGCATGCAAGGATGCTAAATTATAAACACTCACAGTGTACTCCGAGCCAAAAAAGAAGCTAGTTAGTAATCAATGCATGATCCTAGCTGTGTCAAGAATGCCTAATGCAACACATACAAAAATG
Organism: Camellia japonica; assembly: GCA_030407325.1. Lineage (NCBI taxonomy): Eukaryota > Viridiplantae > Streptophyta > Magnoliopsida > Ericales > Theaceae > Camellia > Camellia japonica. The sequence continues at coordinate 44,247,080 of JAPPVO010000017.1, forward strand.
CAAACTAAGATAGGCTCGGCTATTCTAAGATGTCATGTGAATGTAATTAGATAACATGTATTCAACTTGGAATTGAAATACAATGTAGTTTGTATGATGCGCCGAACCCGGTGCATGCAAAACTGATAAATGATGCACGCATGCGAACATAAGTATGTTAATTGAAATATGCCCTAAACTAACCATCGAAAGCTGATAAGTAAAATGGAGAAAGAAATGGAGGTTGGAAGACATGCATCATACACACGCACGCTTATTGCAACACTTGCCCTCTCAACGGAGGGTCCGAATAATAAGCTAACTAGCTAATCTAACCTAATTAAACTAATTATTACAAGACGAAACTAATTAACTAATCCTGGTTAACTAATTATTACAAAACAAGCTAATTAGCTAACTACACTAGCTAATTAAATACAAATGAGTAGCTAAACCCATTAACTACTTAAGCACAGAACCAAAGTGTGAGCTAGCTAAAAAATCAGTTAAAAGGGTCCTCGGGGCAAGAAGCGCATGCATGCTCGGTCGCCTCGCTCGGAAATCCATTGCTATGCCCCAACTCGGCTCTGTTTGCATTTGTTCTCAGAACACTGTACAAGGCTCCAAGTAGCTTCTACTCCAAAATGGAGACCTCCAGGAGTATTACCAACCACTTAGTGGTGTTGAAGACCACCTGCCGACCACTTACATTTGCTGTAGACCAGAAAAAGTGGTCGGCCAGCCACTTTTTCTGGTGTGCCGACCAGAAAATTCTTCACAACTCTGGTTTGCTGCAACAGAGAACAAGGAGGGGCACAGTAGCGTATTTGCAAGATATGTGTGCACAATCACCCTCCCTATCATTTCTTAGGCTCAAGGGAGTGCAGTTCTTGACTCTCGGACCACCAACCAAGCATCGCAATGTACGATGGCTGAAAAGCCAAGATTGCACAATTCAATGTACATGAATGCACAAATAACACATAAGAGCCTTAACCTCTATCATGCATGATCAAGAGGGTCGACGACCGAGAAATGAGGCACGTTTCATCACTTCAAGTATGAAACGTCCCTCATTTCTCGTGTTTGGACTAACACCCTATCCAAACACAATGCAATGCAACATGATCAACCTATCAAAGCTAATGGCATGCAAACAATGCTAATGCAACATGAGCATGCAAACACAATGCAATGCAACATGATCAACTTACCTATGCTAATGGCATGCGAGTAACGCTAATGCAACATAATCAACCTAGCAATGCTAATGGCATGCGAACACAATGTAATGCAATGCAACATAAGCATGCAAACAACAATGCAATGTAACAACATGCAAATCACATGCAAACACAATGCAATGCAACAACATGCAGACAACATGCTATATGGACTTAAGCCGAATATGGACAGACCTCAGTCATGCCCAAAATAGTGGCCAAAATGCTGCAATGATGGCATGAAATGCAAGATGATTCATGCTCATGCCTTGGCTCACCAATTAAGCATAAGAGCACAACTCTCAAACATGAGTAAGGAGTGACAAATATGGAAGTGTGACAACACTACAAGCTCTGAAATCATGTATGAAATGATGCCAAATCATCCAAACAACATAAGCATGCTAGGAGGCCTAAGGCACAATGCCACTAAAGGAGACTACACAAGGGGCATGCAACGCATGGCATAAATGAAGGAACCAATCATGAACAGAGCTCAAATAGGTCAAGACAAGGACCAAAACATGCTGATATGGGAGCTCAAAGGTCTAGGCATGCATGCATATACGTTGGTCCACAAACAAGGCAATAATGCACAACCCTTAAAGGCACTCAAAGAGTGAAAGAAGTGGGAGCATGGCAATACTATATGCTCTGAAATAAAGTGGTAAATGATGCCAAATCATGTACATGTCACAAATGAAGCATGCTAGGAGACTCAAAGCTTGAAACTAGCATAGGCACTTACACTATAGCTATGTAATACATGAAGCATATGGCCAATACAACATAAAACAACCCTAGAGCATGTCAAATCAAGGCTAAAACATGCATGGAGTATAGCCAAAACAAGCTAGCATGAAGAGCCAAAACAATAAGCATGCAAGGCCAACAAGGAGGATTACACCATGCCTATCAAAACCAAGCATGAGAGGACTTAACTAACAAAAATCAAAGTTGTATCATGGCAAAATAGGACCAAATACACACAGAAATGATGGCCCAAAAGGCTAGGCAAGTTGGCATGTACAATGGCTCATACTTAAAGCACAAAGCACCAACCCTCCAAAGCATTGAAAGAGTGAAAGATGTGAGTGTATGGCCACACTACACGTACTGAAATCACATATCAAATGATGCCAAATCATGTGAATAGCCCAAGTAATGCATGCTAGTGGCTTGGAAACTCAAAGCTAGTGAGCTAGAATGCACTATGGCTATACAAAGCAAGGCATGCATGACCAAAACAACATAAATCAAAGCTTAAGTATGGTAAAACATGAACAAAAGCTTCTTTGAATAGAGGCAAAAGCATGGTAGAATGATGGGCCAAAGCATGATGCATGTTAGGCTAGTGAATGGAAATGCACTACAAGTGTAAAATGCACGCAAGGGGTTATCAAACCAAAACAAAATAGAGCTAAGGCATGGCAAAAAAACACCAAAAACATTCTGAGATATGGCCAAAACATGCTAGAAAGACAAGCTCAAACATGAGGCCAATAAGGCAAGCATCTAAGATATAAGAAGAGTGGATGACCCCCTCCTATTTGGGACCTCAAAACACACTTTCCACCACTGAAATTCCTCTGAGTTTCAGTGGTGAGAAGGCCAAAAAGAGGTGTTCCCAAAAGCTTAAAAGGATAGCACTAAACAAGGCCAAACAAGGCACAAGAGGGGGTATACCAACCCTAACACCAAAGAAGCCTTAAACAAACATGTTAAGCACTAAAAATCACAACTTTTTGCAGTAGAAAGTCAAGCCAAAATAAGCATGCAAATAGGTCCAAAAGCTTAAACAAAATAAAGCTTCAAAGGGCTAGTTGACTCACCCTTAAAGAACAACTTCAAAGCTGCAACTCCAGTAGTTTTTCTGAGCTCAAACCAATCCAAAAACACCGAAACCAGCTCCTAAGTGCCTCAGCTCCAAGAGTATGGTGTTTCACTATGTGTTTGTTTGCAAAAGGGTGAAGAAATTACACTTTCAAGCACAAATATAGAAGGAAAGGAAGAAGTATAGACATAGATGATATGTATAGCCCTTAGCCAAATTTCTCAACCTCAGACAAGAGGGAGGAGGTTCCCTCTTATAGAAAAACAAGAATCAAGCTTCTTGAGGAAGCTAAGAGCTCCAAGCAATCCCTCCATACACGTGTATGGAGGATGCAATCTGTGCTCTCCAGCTAACACAGCTGGCATCCACAACGTTTGCAGAAAATGCAGGAAAGCTGCCGACCACTTGAAGTGGTCGGCTAGCTACTTAAAGTGGTCGGCCAGCTACCTTTTCTAGTCTGCAAGGAGACCAAGTGGTCGGCAAGGGGGGAGAGGTGGTCTACACCAAGAAAGCAAGGTGGTGGCATGGTGGCCTACCACTTTTGGTTGTCCAAAGACCACCAAGACCAGTTGCCCGACCAGAAAACTGGCTGGCGGGGAAGCAAAGTGGTTTGCAGGGAGAGAAACTAGTCTCCAACCCTCATTCGACCCTCCAACCAAGGAAAACAAGGTTTCTGCCAAAAAAAACCAAAAAGGTTGCAAGACAAGAGTCCGGGGGTCTAAGCGCGTAGTCGGAAGCCTCGAAAACTAGTCTACAGGCACCAAAAGTGGTCTATGACCACAAAAAGTGGTCTCCAAGACCTCTGTGTCCCTCTAGACCAAGGCAACAAGGCATGGTTCGAAAACCAGGCCGAAAAGAGAATGGTAAGCAGTCCCGAGACAAAGCGTGCGGCTGAAGGCTCCGAAAATTGGAAACTAGTCTCCAAGAGGGAAAAGTAGTCTACAACCACAAAAAGTGGTCTACAATGCCTCTCTCTCCCTCTAGGGAAGGGAAAACAAGGTTTGGTTCAAAACCAAACCAAAAAGGAAGTAAGACAAGGCGCTCGGCCGAAGGCTCCGGAAATCGGAAACTAGCCTACAAGAGGGAAAAGTGGACTACAAGACCTCTCTCTCCCTCAAGGCAAGGGAAAACAAGGCATGGTCTACAAACCAAGCCAAAACACAAAGAGTTCAAAGGCCTGGAGGCAAGGCACTCAGCCGGAAACCCTAAAAAACTCGAAATGAGCACGAACATGCACAATCATCGAGCGCTCAAACGATGACGTCTAAGTCTTAAGGTTGGTCAAAAATGGGGTGTCTACAGTTGACCCTCTTTGACAGAAGTCGAAAGTCAAGAAGTGACGGGAGTGAATGTCAAAGCCCAGAGACGACCCATTTTTGACAAGGCCGAAGACTTAGACAAGCAGGCAAGATAATAAAGAGATGCGCTCGTAGGCAGGGCCAAGATGCAAATGACATGCACAATGCCGGACATAACTTATGATCATGCAAAGAGAGCTGTAGTGAAGCAAATATGCAAAATAAATGCAACATTTTAAGCGAATGTTATAAGAGCAGGTAAACACAAACCAAACTACATCTCATACAGAGAGGATATAAGAAAATTATGCAACTCTCACTGCGTCTCACGTAGAGAAGGCTAAAAGCGACTACTGAGAACCCCCAGAGTCTCAAAGAAAACACCTCCTAGCATACCAAATGCACCAGAAGAAGAACTGTGCAAGAAAGCGCAATCATCTAAACGCGTGCCAAACACGAAAGGAGAAAGGTATGTCCAAACGCATGCCAAACGCGAGTGGAGAAGGGTAACAGTCAAACTGGAACGGAACTTCTCTTGAATGAACCACAAAAGAGAGATTTAACAGGTACAATATAGTAGGAACACATGATCAACGCTATATCAAGATAAAATTTCAATACAAGATAAACGCGTGCACATATGATGTCGATGGAAATATGCATAGCAACGCAAGTGAAAAGTTCACAACAATGCAAGTGAAAAGTGCATAACAATGCAACTAAACGTGCGTGACAACGCAAGTGAAGAGGTGCATAACAATGCAAGTGAAACATGCGTAACAACGCAAGTGGAGAGGTGCATAACAATGCAACTGAAGCGTGCATAACAATGCAAGTGAAAAGGTGCATAATAATGCAACAAAAGCATGCATAACAATGCAAGTGAAAAGGTGCATAACAATGCAACTGAAGCATGCATAACAATGCAAGTGAAAAGGTGCATAACAATGCAAGTAGAACATGCGTGACAACGCAAGTGGAGAGGTGCATAACAATGCAAGTAACGTGCGTGACAACGCAAGTAATGAGGGTGCATAACAATGCAAGTAACATGTGTGACAACGCAAGTGGAGAGGTGCATAACAATGCAAGTGGAAGAGTGCATAACAATGCAAGTGGAACGTGCGTAACGATGCATGTGAAGAGTGCATAACAATGCGAGTGGAAGGGTGCATAACAATGCAGGTGGAACGTGTGTGACAACGCATGTGAAGAGTGCATGATAATATGGGTGGAAGGGTGCATAACAATGCAAGTGGAACGTGCGTAACAACGCATGTGAAGAGTGCATAACAATGCGGGTGGAAGGGTACATAACAATGCAAGTGGAACGTGCGTGACAATGCATGTGAAGAGTGCACAACAATGCAGGTGGAAGGGTGCATAACAATGCAAGTGGAACGTGCGTGACAACGCATGTGAAGAGTGCACAACAATGCGGGTGGAAGGGTGCATAACAATGCAAGTTGAACGTGAATGCACAAGACAGTGCTAAACAAGTGCACAAGACAGTGTGATGCAGGTTGAAATGCACAAGACAGTGCTAACAAGATGCACAAAACAGTACAATGCAGCGAAGAATGCACAAAGCAGTGCTAACAAAATGCACAAAACAGTGCAACGCAAGTGCACAAGTGTGATAACCCTGGTCCGTATTATGCTAATTAATCTTAATTATGATTGTGGTTATGTGTTTGATATGATTTTGTGTGCCATTTATATGGATATATGTGGTTTTGAATTTCTATCTGTTCACCGTAGGAAAATCTATTTGATTATCTGCTTCGGAATTTAAATTGAAGGCCTTATCGGCCACAGAAGCCAAAATTTACTACGCCATTGTGATTGGCGTAATTTTTAGAGCCTACGTTGAAATTTAATTGAAAATTGATTCAAATCAAATTAAATTGATTAAATTGATGGTGTAATGCTCAATTATTTAATATTAGTAAAATGTGTTTGAGAGAAGCTTATATAAACGGCCAAATACACTCTCATTTGGTTGTTGGAGGCTCAAATCAGATTTTATACCTTAAGGAGTGAGTGAGGCCAGCTCTAGAGAGAGAAAGAATGAGAATTGTGTGTTTGGCTCAAGTTTGTGAAATTGGGAGGTTGGACTCAAGATTCAACTAGAATTTGTGAAGATTAAAGCTCCTAGGTGAGTAAATTCATGAGTTTGAGCTTGTGATTTTGTGAATTCAAGACTAAATGGTGATTAAGGACATGAATTGAATTGATTATGATGAAACTGAGTTGGTTTTGATGAATTGGAAGTCAATACACACATGCATGTAGGAAATTGCCATGAATTTGTATGTTTGAGCTTGAAAGACATGATCCGTGTTGAATCTTTGATTGAAGTTCATGTTTTTGATCATCTCTTCATCATTTAAATTGAAAATGAGAGCTATAACTCACATGCATGTACAATTCATAAGAGTATGAATTTTGAACACCTGAAATTGTTATGTTAGAAATAAGTTTGGTGTAATTTGGGACATGCATGTGATTAATTCGTGAAATTGAGCTTCATAATGTAGTGAATTTGGTGTTGGATCATGTTAGTAAATGTATATGTGAAGTTTGAGTCATAATATGCAAGATATGTTGATTTGAATGCAAGTTTGAAGCTCAAGAACAATTCTAGATTTTCCAAAATTTGGCATGTCTGCTCGAGCGGGGAAATGGCCGCTCAAGCTGGGAATACGAGCTCCCAGAAGTTTTGCAGACATGGGTGTCTGCTCGAGCGGAGACATTCACACTCGAGCAGGGAGCCATGTAGTGAGACCTGCAGCTCGAGCGCCCGACTTCGCGCTCGAGCGTAAAAATGAGGTAACCAGTACTTTTGCAGACCTAATGGGTCCACTCGAGCGAACAAGTCCGCGCTCGAGCAGGGACCCCTGCTTCAGAAATTCTGTAAAGACATTCTATGTTTCGTTTTCCGTTCTCTTTCACTTCTAAAGCACTCTTGGGCATTCATTGAGCATTATGAATGAATTAAAAGGATAAGAAAGAAGCGTAAGAGGAATGTATGAGTTAAGAACGGACTGAATTGATTGTGACCCATATGTGTTATGTAATGTGTAGGGTCGAGCTCCAGGGTGAATCCATCGGCAGATCACTGTGAGTAATATCTTAAAAAAGATGTTTTGAAGTATGTTATTTGTCCAATTGCTTATTTCCCTATAAGTCTTATAAGCTCGTTAATTTGAATTGTGGACAAATGTTTGCTATGCCAAATAAATGGGCCAAAGGCCAGTCTGACATGAATGAAAGAATGGTTGGGCCAAAGGCCAGTCTGACGTGAATGAAAGCATGGTTGGGCCAAAGGCCAGCCTGACATGAATGAAAGAATGAATGGGCCAAAGGCCAGTCTGACATGAATGCAAGAATGAATGGGCCAAAGGCCAGTCTGACATGAATGAAAGAATGAATGGGCCAAAGGCCAGTCTGACATGAATGAAAGAATGAATGGGCCAAAGGCCAGTCTGACATGAGTGAAAGAATGAATGGGCCAAAGGCCAATCTGACATGAATGAAAGAATGGTTGAGCCAAAGGCCAGTCTGACATGAATGAAAGAATGAATGGGCCAAAGGCCGTTTGACATGAATGGATTGGGCCCGAGGCCGTCTGATGTGTTAGAACCACAGTTACTTGATATATATGTGTATATGTGTATATACTAGATAGAAATGTGAATTGGGCCCAAGGTCGTTTGGTGCATGTCGTTCTAAATACTGTTCGTGTATCTTCCTTATTTGATATTATTCATTGGGCTTTCGCTCACGCTCATTCATGTGTCTGTAGGTGAGCCAAGGAAGGTCTAAACCCAACCTCAGTGAAGTTTGTGTGGAACAACCAAGGTTTTGAAGAGTCAGCCCATACGTCTCACGCACGAGACTTGTTTTCGCCCTTTTGCTATTTGGTTATATTTTGTAATGTTGGCGAGAACTTTGGATTGCGGTTGTACATAGTTTTGATTGGCTGACCTAGACTTGAATGGTCCTGTATGTACAGAACTTTGTGTTAGTACATATTCTGATGTGAGTTATTAACATGTATATGCATGGATTGTTATGATGTGCCATGTAAGCACAGCTCTATGGACAAAAGTTTGAATTTGCTTCCGTTTGGCCCCTTTACTCTGATGAGTTATGTCTTCTTTGGTTTGAGGCCGTAGGTAATCCCTTGATTACTGGCTGGTTATGTCCTTAACATATAGGAGCGGGGTCGGGTCATGACAGAGTGGTATCAGAGCACGAGTTAATAACTCACACACTTGTCCAAATGAGCGATAAGCATCTAGAAAAGATCTAGGATGCATTCATGTGATAAGTATGAATTTGGAAGCATCAAGAATACGCTTAAATGTTTTAATGTGAACGATTATGTGTTATAAGTTGTGATTTCACTACAACAAGTTGGGTCTTGAATAACGAAATTTTTTTGTCTCCAAAGAGCTAATTTCGTCACTATAGATATTTGTGAGGAAATATTTTCGTCAGCGGTTTCGTCATTGAATGTTTGTCACTAAAAACCACCGTCACGAAAAATAATTTCGTCACCAATGAAATTACTTCAATGACGAAATTTTTTTTCACCAATAAAACAACATTTTGTTGCCAAAAATTCTCATTTTCGTCACCAAATAATTATTCAGTACCATATTTATGACTTTAGTTGACGAATAAATTTGTCACGCATGTTGATCATTAATGAGGAAATAATTTCATCACAATAAGATGTAAAGGTGACGAAATTTTTTGTCTTCACAAGTCATAATTTTTTGTCACCAATAAAACAACATTTTGTCGCCAAAAATTCTCATTTTCGCCACCAAATAGTTGATCAGTACCATATTTATGACGAATAAATTGGTCACGCATGTTGATCATTGATGAGGAAATAATTTCGTCACAATAAGATGTAAAGGTGACGAAATTTTTCATCTTCAAAAGTCATACATGGGTGACGAAATATATTTCGTCACAAATATATATATATATATATATACGTGACGAAATTTTTAGTCACCAAATAACAAAATAAATAAAAACTTTCATATATAATCTGTAGTAAATTTTGTCACAAAAAAAGTTTATTAGTGACGAATAATCACTTTGTCATAATAACAAGTACAAATGATGAAAAAATTTGTCACTAAACTTGTTCCATATCTTATATTCAATTTAAATTATTATTTCACAAATATCCCTGCTCATATCCCAATAGCCTTTTAATTGTACTAACAAATCCACTAGCTATTATACATCACTACACAAAAAAATTCACTAAACAATTTATATTATAAATCAAAATATATCCATCAAACAACTTTAATAATAATCCATTAAGTATTACAAAAAAACCATCAAAGCAAATCCCAAAATGAACTAACGTGGAGTTCACCACAAAAAAAAAAAATCAACACTCAATCTTCATTTGCAACTACAACTAACCATCAGTTTAGGAAAAAAAATTCAACAGTTGATCTTCATTTGCAAGTATGCTTCTGAACGTCATCAAAATCAATCTGCAAAGAAAATAAACAAGGCAAACATTAATATATTATCAATTACATCTAAACTCATATATGAATAATTTTATTTTATAAACCAATTTAGTAGAAATGCATATAACAATTCAAAACTTCAAAGAGTTGAGGTGATCCTTGATGATAAAGCAACACGGATAACATAAGATGACAAAAGATCGTAAGAATACCATATATCACTATCACTAATGGCAGAATATATAATAGCTCCAAAATATAACGTAGCATTGAGATACATTTGATTCACGACAATGGGCCAATGACTTCTTCAATGAGGTAAATTTGATCGGTGGAATTCAACACAAGAACCTTGTAAGACTTTTGGGTTGTACCATTAAAGCCCCTCAATGCCTTCTTATTTATGCCAATTTGCATCCATGTATAAAGTAAAACAAACCACTCAGTCCTAGTCATTACAACAAAGTTGACAATGATGGATGCATTTCAACTAAAACTTATATGAAATATGAAAAACAAACCTCATGTTTGCAGTGTATGCATTTTCAACAAAAAGTTGGGATTAGAGAACCCCAAAGAAAGGATTACTACTTGTGTTGTTGGACATGGGTATTACTTGCAAGAATGGACGCGGAGGAAGGAGATGGAGAGGTATGAAAATCCGGGAAACAACTATAGGTATCGCAGAAATTTTAATATACTTAAATGGATTGAAAAAGAAAAACATAAAAAGATACTACTATTTTTGTAAATTTCTATTTTGCTTCTCAATCTTAATTTATGAGCCAGAAATCTTTACTAACCCAATCTAGTGTAAAATACAAACAAATTGGTAAGTTTAATTCCTAGATTTATGTTTGCTGGCCTTTGCTGAGGCATTCTTAACTACACCATTTGCTTCAACTGAAAATTTTGGACCCGGAAAAAGTAAAGCAAAGAGCTTAGTCAAGTAGAGCTGGGTTGATTGGGATTGACAGCAAACACTAGTCTACGTGTTTACAAGCTTAATCCTGTTCCAGTCCCCACCCGTTACCATCTCATTTACCTAAAAAACTAGCACTAGAAGATGACTTTTTTGTAATGAAAACTTTCTGGTCATCACCAAGATGGAAGCAATAGGAAGCAACACCAACACCCCCCCCTCCCCCCCGCGGCGGGGATTAGGGCCTACTTGCCAACCTTTTAGAATTGACTTCAGTTTTTCTACATCTGAAATGGCACTGACAATAGGATTAGCATTAATCTTAATTCTGGAAACCCCATAATTTACTTTTAAATTACTTATCGTATCAAGAGTTCCAATGATTGAGCAAACATTTTATACTGCTCTGAATTATGATGCTATTAACATAATGTTATAACAATGATTAAATTTTTTTTCCATAAAATTGCAATTTTTAAAATGCTAAAGATCTGTAAACATTTTCATCTTTAAAAGTTACTTTCTTTGATACTATCATGTGCATTGCAATTCGCATTATTCAACAGCTATAGAAATATTAACTTTGCATAGAAACTATAAGGGCAGTTTGGTTATAAACATAATTTCTTCCTCTTGCTACTTGACATAAGAAAACTTTAGTTTTTTGCCGGGGGATGTTGAATAAGAGCAAATCAACTAAAATCTCGCGACACATAACCAAGAGATAGATGTATCCTAGATGAAGATATTTGTTCTCCTATGAACTTAATGATTTTCTTGTTTTTTGAAAAAAAAAATATATATGTATATAAATAAAACATATGAACATACCTTTTGGGGAAAAATAGATTGCAAGGTGACTTTTGGGGAAAAGCATAGTTCCAGGTTTCAAAATAAGCAGACGGAAATGGAGACTTAGTTGATGAGACGTATTACAAGCAGCTGGTGGGTAGTTTAATGTATCGCACTACCACAAGACTGGACATGATGTTTGTTACTTGTCTCATAAGTACATATATGGCAAAACCAATGGAAATTCATCTACAGGCAGCTAAGAGAGCACTTTGATACTTAAAAGGGACTGTGAATTATGGAATTCATTATAAGAAAGGAGGAGATAGTGAGTTGTTGGCGTTTACGGATAGCGACTATGCCGGAGATATTGAAGACAAAAAGAGTACATCTGGTTACGTGTTTTTAATGAGCTCAAGTGTTGTTTCATGGTGTTCAAAAAAGCAATACAATCCAAAAGAATAATTAAAGCAAATAAAAAACAGCAGCAATCATAAAGTGATATACAAACCTGACCAACCCACTGCCTGAGACTCAATCAATGTTCATTCATTTCTACTACTGTGAAAAACTCAATCAGAGACACACCCTTTATTAATCACATCACTAACTTAGAGCAACTCCCAACATTGCCTATCAAAAATACACAAAAAAGTAAACACATAGGGTAGGTTTGGTTTGTGTTTCTGAAAAAAATTTCAGAAATTTTCTCTACAAACAAATTTCAGAAATTTTCTCTACCAAATAAATTTTTCCAAAAAAATTTCTCAAAACACACAAACCAAACAAGTTTTCCAAACAAATCTCTCTCACACACACATCAAATCAATCACTTTTTCCAAAACTCTCTCTCAAAATAATTTTCCAAAACAAATTTCCCAAAAAACCAAACCAAACATGTTTTCGTACTTTTTATCTCTAAAACACATCTCTCAAACACAAACCAAACATACCCATAGTTTTGTCTCTACTTTGGTTAGTGTGTATTTTAACTAGGGTCATGCTAAGTAAGAATTTTGATAATGAATCTATTTTCATTAAATATATCTTCAAACTTGTTCAACCTTAGTTAATGAGTAGTCAAACTGTTGTACTTTAACTAGTATATACTAACCAACATGAGAAAAATAAAATGATAAAATGAACAAGACTTACCAAAAAGGCAATGTACGAGTTCATGGGATACCACCTCCTCTAAATTGTCCTATGAAACCTTCTTAAGAAACTCCATGATGCTTTTGATGTGACCTCAAAATGCTCGTCAATTGACCCATTCATCTTCCATATCTCTTTATTTTGTGCTTGAATTTCCCCTTTTTGTACTTGAATTTCATGTTTCTGTGCTGTAATTTCATCTTTATGTGACTGAATTTCCTCTTTTTGTGACTGAATTTCCTCCTTTTGTTCTTGTATTTCCATCTCTAGACGCCTTACATAGTCACTGTCAGTCGAAGCACTGGTAGTCCTGACAGAGAAGGAACGCCTCAACCCGCTATGAACATTCAATAGACTAGCCAAAAACAATACAAAATATAGTTGCACAACCCTCAAGAGAGAAAAACCAAGCAAAACTAGAAATAAACCCAAGAAAAGCCTTGCACAAACAGCACTACCACCAGCCAGGCAGGTATAGCTACAGCTTTGTTCCTTACTCTCAAGTTGATGCTTTTCCTTTCTCAAGTTGTTTTCTCTCTCATAGTTATATTTGCTCTTCCATTTTCTTTTTTCTTCACTCTTTCCTACCTCTGTAGCTTCTTCGTTCTTCTCATAATCCTGATTTTTCTTGCTTGCACAAAACAGATTATGGTTTCTTATGTTGCTTCTTTAGACCAAGTTGTTGACATATTTACCAAGTCTTTACATGTCTCTTGGTTCCAGATGTTGGTTATTAGTTAGTTAGTTACTCTTCTCTTTCTTTGACTCTGTGTGTGTGTTTGTGTGTGTGTGTGTGTCTAGCTTAGAGCTGAGAAATGAATATTCATTAGAGTCTATTCTTTTGTTCACCTTAAAGTTCAATCTCATAAATGCTGGAGAACCAGGTAACATGTATGTATGTATGATGGCTGCTTCTCTATTCAGTCAGCTTGGAACTTGTGGAGAGCCCATCATCCCAAGGTGCAGTGGGCTAAGCTGCTTTGGTTCAAGCATCATAATCCTAGGATTAGTACCGTTGTCTGGATGGCCATTTATAACAAGCTGAGTACCCTTGATGGGATGGTTGCCTTTGGTGTAAGGGATACTTCTAGGTGTGTGCTTTGTGAGACTGATGATGAGAGCCATAATCATTTATTCTTTGAGTGTTCTTACTCTTTTAGAATCAGGTCCACTATGATAGCTAAGTGTAATGTGAATTGGCCTAAATTGAATTGGAACCACCTTGTGAATTGGTTAGCCACACAACTTACTGGCTTCTCTGTGGCTGTTACTATTTGTAAATTGGTCTTCACTTACTCTATTTACTGTATCTGGCAGGAAAGAAATTATAGAATTTTCTAAGCTACAAAGTCTAATGAGGTGGCCATCATTAGCAGGATTAAGGAGCTAGTAAGATACAGGGTGATGTCCATCACTAACTTCAAGGCTGATTTAACTAATAATTGGTTCTTGAAGGAATGGTCTCTACCTGCTTCTATGATCAAATCTGGTAACTATTTATAATCTGCAGGTTATTGGCTGGTCCCCTTTAAGGGATGTGGGTTGAGTGTTGAGAGGATTAAACTAGTTTACTGAGTGAGTGATGTGAGTCTTGTGGGTTGAGTGAGGTGAGCCTCCAGTATAACTAATTGTTTTTTGCAGGTTAGTTCATTGCAGGTTGGCTGGTTGTAATGTAGGGAAGAGTGTTGAGTGGTGTGAGATCCTAAATAGGCTTGAGTGAGTGTGGTAAGCTTTGAGGGTTGAGTGATGTAGCTCTACAGTCTTCTTTTCTTACTGTGTGCTGTGCAGGTTTGGCTAGTTCTAATGTTTAGGGATGGTGGGTTGAGTGATGTAAGTTCTGTATGTTAGGTTTGTGTGAGTGTAATCCTATATACTTGAGAATTGTGATTTGGGAGCTTTCTTCCTTTGAGGGTTGAGTGACTTTGAGATATATTTTGTTCTTTGGTTTTGCATGCTCCAGTTCTGAGTTTTGAGTGTTGTATGAAGGTTGAGTGGCTGCTGTCCTATATGAGAATCTTGTTTGCATGCATATTTTTGAATTGTATTACCTTAGCTTGTGTTGATCCTTGTGTTTTCCAGGCTCTATTAATTCTGAGCTCTGGTACTTGGCATCCACTGCTTTGAAGATGATCTGTCCAGCTATGACTAGATGCTGCTGGCTTCTATAGTGCTCTGCCTTCCTCTCTACAGATTCTCAGCTGTCTTTGTTGGTAAAGGAATTTAGCAGGCTGTCTTTGGTTCTTATTTAATCTTACTATGTAATACGTTGATATGTTTTGGTTTCCTACCCAATTGGGATGTCATTGGGATGTCTTTTCTTTCTTTCTTTTTTTGGAGTATGTGGCTTGAATATTATGTAGTATGTTGTGTTGTAATTGGTTGCTCCTGGCTGGAACTATGTGTTTTAATAGTTGTTGGATTGAAGAGGGAGTGAAGTTTATTGAGTATGAATTGGTGTTGAAGTTTGATGTGGTTCATGTGAAGTTGTTGTCATGTTTGGGAAAGCAATCTCAAGGATCTGCCAGGTGTTTCATTTTGATGCTCATTTAGCAAGTTTTGGGCTGCCTCTTGTTCATGACCCCCATCCTTTATATAGGGCTTATGAACAGTTTTGCAGTCTAGGCCCATTTTAATTTTAGTTTATTATTCTGCTAGTCTAGCTTGTGGTTGCTAACATGTTTGTTATGTATAGTTTCTTAGTAGGGCCTGGGGTATACCCCTTGTAAATCTGTAAATCTTGGTAGTCTAACTTCCTTTCATCTTGTTGCTGGAATTCTTTAATTCTACTGTGTCTTCTATTGATTGCAAAGTAGTCTAAGTTGAAATAGTGACTTTGATTGGCCTGTACTCAAGTGCTTGTGATTTCAAAAATCTTTTGAAATTAAAAAATTGTAGGACTGAAATCAAAACAATAAATGGATAGAGCTAATACACGTAATATCATTACAAGATGCAAAAAAATCTTAACCAAAGGTAGCGTTGAATATTTACATTACTTATAGGTAGTGGTCGGTACACAATGTGAGAGCATTAGAAGAAAGATACATAGAACATGGGGAAATAGTAATTTTCGTTCCATGGTTTTTGCTAATCCATGATAGTAGTAAACAATAAATGAGAAGAAGTACGGATAAGGGTTGCTCAGATATGATATTTTCATTTAGTATGTGGGTAGCAGTGAACTGGCGATATTTTAGATCTCAAGCTTAAACTTGCAAAGTCTAGTCTCGGTTAGGATTTTTGCAATTTTGGGAGAAATGCTTGAAAAATTCATGAGCTGCAGGGCTCAAAACTAAGCCATGGGTGGAATAAAGATAGAATTCAAATAAATCTATTTAAATTGCTTTTTTATACTCTATTAAAACTCTCATCATGTGGGTTTGAAGTCATTTTGTTTCGAAATAACTTGACCCCTTGTTACTGTAGTTTAAACTGCTTTCAATAAGGTCCAGCTCATCAATTTGAAGTAAAATATTCCTAGAGTTTTTTCAAATCCCTGAAACAGTACTAACATATATTAACATGACCTACAAAAATTCAAATAAAAATGTAAACAGATAGAATAAGAAGACAATGACCCCTAATAGAATAACAGAGTCCAAGCTAAAGCCAAACAGATGAGCTTTTTGTTTATTCTTTGGAATCTTCTTTTTTTTTTTCTTTTTTTTATTTTGAACTATATTCTTTGGAATCTGATCTCCAGTTTTTTCACCCAACAATCAATTTTGATTTCGAGTGCATTATCTGTACTGGTGGATTGTTTGACTAACTTTGATTCAAAATCTTACACGGAATTATTTAGTTATGAGAAAATATATCCAAGTAATTGAGATGATACCACAATGTTAGTAAACTTGGTTTGTATTATTATACTTTAGATTCTCACTGTAATTTATCGATTTATTAGGGGAGGTTGGTGTTGTTTAATCTTCAAAAAATTATCCCACTAAGCAAATCCCATACATGATTTCAATTCCAGCAAAATAAGTAGTTTTTGAACAAATTATAGGTTGGATTGCAACAAACAGCTTAGGTAGTTTATGAACAAATGAATGAAATTTTCTGGCAAATCTGACTTTCTAAACTCCTACAATAACTTAAGTAATCCTAATGAAGGATACAAGATACAGAAGACCTACAACAAAACAAATAGGCCTAACTAGAAAAATTACTAAAAGCACCCTACACTAAAAGCTAATGACTTGTCAATAGGTTCTTCCCCTCATTCTTCTTGTTCCTGCAACAATGTTGTTTCTAGTTTTAATTCTGTTGTCTAAACAAGTATAATTTATTAGACCAGTTGGAAGTGTAATTGTGATAACATGCAGTTTTCTATTGCTTTGAAACTGCAATATATATCATCATAAGGTCCTCATAATTTACTATATGGCTTTGCCTGCTTTAACCTATAACATATCTTTTAAAAAAAACCTCATATTTCTGATTAAAAAAAAAAGAACTGCTAGGATAAAATATGTCTTCTCCTTTAAAGAACAGAATGAAACCAGAGCAACATTCAACTCTCTCTCTCTCTCTCTCTCTCTCTCTCTCTCTCTCTCTCTCTCTCTCTCTCTCTCTCGGCTCTCTTCCTCAAATCTGAGCAGTGCATTAATGGCTAACAATTAACTACCAAAAAAAACCTAAAAAATACATATAAACTTCAAAAACCAAATAATAAATCAAAGCTTTTAAATCGCTCAATAAAGAAAACAATTCCAAATTTATTTACCAAATCAACAATAAAGCCAGATTATAAGCTACAAAAAATTGAGATTGAAAACCCATAACAATTTTGAAACAACTCAATTAAATCGATGCATTACAAGAAAAAAAAATAGAGAAAAAAGAACCTAGGTTTGATGTAGAGTGTGGAGCCCTGTTTATACAAGAAGAGCCGACGGTAGTGTAGGCGTTGAAGGTGAAGTAGCGAGGGCAAAGAGCGATGGCGGAGAGGGAGAGGTATTGGGTGCGTCTGTTTTGATAGAGAGAGAGAGAGGAGAGATGATCAATAGAACATAAAAGAGGCAAAACAAAAATAAATTACCCTATTCAAATTTTTTTATTTTTTTATTTTTTTTATTCAAAATTATCCTATTGAGTTGATAAACAGAAAAGAGGGAAAACAAAAATTAATACCTTATTTTGAGAAAGAGATGATAAATAGAAAACGAGTAAAAAACAAATAATACCCTTTTTTTTTTGGGTCATTGCCGCTCAATATATTAAACTTTTTCCTACCAAAATTGGTGACAACATTATTTCCTCACCAAAAGATCTCAAAAATATTAAAAATTATTAGTGACAAAATATATTCGTCACAAATAATTTTATGATTAGTGACAAATTTTTTTCTCACTAAAAGTCCCAAAATTTTGGCGCCATCCAAAAAAATTAGCGGGAAAAATTTTGGTGATGAAATTTAATTTTTTCTCACTTGAAAAGAAGTATTTATTGACAAAAATAAATTCCGTCACCTATTATTTTTATTTTTTTATTATATGCGACAAAATTTATAAATTCCTCACGAATTATTCTTATTTAGTGACGAAATTTATTTTTCTCACTAGTTTTCGTCACCATAGGTTACTTTTGTTGTAAGAAGAGTTCTAACCCTATATAAAGCTCTCGGCTTGAATTAAATGTAATACAAAACAAATGTAACAACAAAAGAAGCCTGCAGCCTCTAAAACCACCCAAGCTAAGTCCTTGGAGGTGGCATGTCTCCTCTACCTGAAAAATGGTGTCCCAAGTAGGGTGAACCAAAGCCCAATAGAGATATGCTAAACCAAATATGAGAAATAGCTAAAACATTATCACTTGATAAATGTCCAACATACGTACATCGATATATATATATACCATTTTCATAATCCATCAACATTGATATTCATCTTTCAACTCGGTTTCATTTATATTTCCAATTTACTTTCTTGACATGGTTCATTTATCCATGTAATTCAAATGAGACTACAACTCATAACAACAGCACTTCAATTCATCAATAATTCAAAATGAGACTATAACTCATATTATCAACACTTCAATTCATCAACATCATTCAGATGCGTTTAAGGTTTCGGGACTTTCACCCTGGACACTCCGGCCAACTTAATTATCAATGGAGTCCATCCCCTATCTCCTCTCAAACATTGGAGTACATCCCCTATCTCCTCCCACACAATGGAGTACATCCCCTATCTCCTCCCAAATAATATACATATACAATGTATTTAAACACATTATCATATACAATGATCAATTCGAGCACATATTCAATGTGTTAATCCCACCGTCATATTCAATGACATATGTCAATTGATTAGTTTCAATTCACCTACTCATCATGCTTTTCTACAACAATCATGGCTATCCTTCACCGATAGCCCAAAACAGTTATATCTAAACAGATAATTAACTTTATCAAACAGATAAATTAATACATTTTCCATAGGTAAGCGATTTTCAATCCAACCATACCAATGACTTACATTCTCCCTCAATTTCATCATTTCCAACTCAATTTCATGCTGCCACAAATTATCAAATTAATTATTTAAGTTCAATTAGGGAATTTTCCCCATTTTCTCAACTTCAATCGTAAGGCTCGATTTCATCAATTAAACACAAGTAAACCCCATTTCAAGGTCTTACTTTCATCATGGAACCCCAACATAGAAACCCCTCTTTCAAACATTTCAAATTTAAACCCCCAACTTCCCAAAACTCCCAAATGCCACCATTTATACAAAATGACTAAAATTTATGTTGAAATCCATAAGAAAGAGTAGATCATCCCTACCTCAAATGAAGAGACTCAAAGGAGATGATGAAGAAAACTTAAGATGCTCCAAATCCATAAATTTTCAGATCAATGGAAAGCCCAAGCCAAGCTCTAACTTTTATAGAAAGGGACTAGGGTAGAAAACTCCTAGAACATGGAGTATTTGTAGAGAAAGGGAGTGTGTAAAGAGAGAGTATGCCGGATCTAGGGTTTGGAGACAAAAGAAGATCAAAAAGTGAAGGGGAAGACCCCTACTGTGAACTGATATATGCGAAGCTCGCTCGAGCGAAAAAGTGGTCACTCGAGCGACCAGACACAACAAACACCTCGCTCGAGCACCCAATTCAAAGCTTCAGGTCTGCAACCCTGTAGCACGCTCGAGCGCAGGAGTCCTCGCTCGAGCGAAGAAACACAAAACATAGAGCTCGCTTGCTCGAGCGACAAAAGCCTTGCTCAAACGAAGAATACCAACCTACAGGTCCAATCTAGACGCACACGTACGCTCGAGCGCAAGAGTGCTCACTCGAGCCAAGTGACACATCAAAGAAAGCTCGCTCAAGCATAAGAACCTTCGCTCAAGCGAAGAAGCAAAAACCCAAGGCTCACTCGAGCGCAAAAAGCCTTGCTCGAGCGAAGATGCCAAATTCTGGACCGTAGCCATTTGTTCCAACACCCAACCAACCTGTTCCAACTCACCCAACACATCCCACAACTCAAGTACAAAGAATTAAAGGAGAAAAATGAGATACAGGCAACAACAATCACCCACGGAACCAAGTCTGGAATACAATATATGACAGGAAAAATCAGGATCGTTATAAAACGAGTTTGGGCATTTTTGAAGTTGTTCTTCTTCTTCTTTGGGCTTCTACTCTTGAGGTAGGGATATTCTACACTTGAATATGGTTTTTAACCTAGGTGTTCATCCTTTTGTATAAATGGTGGATTTTGGAAGCATTTGGGTGAAGTTAGGGTTTGGGTTCAAAATTTGAAAGAGGGGTTTTCTACATTGGGCTCCATAAATATATATGGGGTATTGAATATGAGGTTATTTGAGTTAAAATGGTGAAATTTGACCTTGGGGTTGATATTTGGAAAAGGGGAAGGTTTGCCCTAAATTGTGTTGAATAGGTGTTTTGTACAAATAATGAAATTGGTATGAGAAATACGAAATTGAGTGGATGTATAAATGAATGGTGTAGTTAGAATTGTTAAACCACTCACCTATGGAAATTTGATAAATTATATATTGTAAAAATTGTATATCTGTTTAGAAATATCTGTTTTAGGCTATCGGTGGAGGATAGCTATGATTCTTGTAGAAGCTGCATGAGGATTACGTGAACTGAAACTAACCATCTAATTATGTCATTGGACACGACAGTATGTTAGATACATTGAATATGTGAAATTGATTGTCATTAAATATGACGGTGTCTTAAATACATCGTACATGTATATTGTTTGGGAGAAGAAATGAGATGTACTCCATGTTTTGGGAGTAAATAGGGGATGGACTCCATTAAAATTAAGTTGGCTGAAGTGTCCAGGCCCGAAATTATTTCTATACATGGGTGCCGATCCCGCAGACGAAATCTCCATAAAATGGTAACATTGAAGTGTCTATGTAATTGTTGTGATGATTGGAAGCCCCTGAGTTTTAAATCTCAGTTGGGTCATTCGAGGAGCTATAATCTTGGTCTATAAATTTAAAGGAAATGAATTAAATTGAAAGAAAAAGAAGGAAAAGAATTGGGATGCGGATATCAATATCAATTACCTATGTGAAGAATGTTTGTTGTCATAAATATTGAAAATAAATATACACTTGACATTTATATCTTAGTTAAATCTCATACATTGTGCTAGTTTATCTCTACTGGGCTTTGGCTCACCCTACTTAAGAAACCATTTTCAGGTACTAGTGACATGCCACCTCCAAGGACATAGCTTGGGAGGACTAGGGGCTGAAGGCTCTATTTTGTTATATCTATGTTTAAATGTTTATTCAAGCCGAGGGCTTTACATGTATAGAGAGCTTAAGACTCTTTCTTTTATTGTAACCAAGTGATATCTTGAAAAGATGCAAGCCCGTACGACATTTATT
This sequence comes from Camellia japonica, assembly GCA_030407325.1. Classification (NCBI taxonomy): domain Eukaryota; kingdom Viridiplantae; phylum Streptophyta; class Magnoliopsida; order Ericales; family Theaceae; genus Camellia; species Camellia japonica. The sequence continues at coordinate 44,268,684 of JAPPVO010000017.1, forward strand.
TTGTTATCATTAACTTGTGTTACATGCTGTAAATTCGGAATGAATGTTTATGAATGTATAATGCATGTAATATCTTTTTGTAATAGAAACTCTGATGAATGAAATATATCATTTTAATATGTTCATAGATCTTATGGAATGGATTATTTGTATTATATTTTGGGGGCATTACAACTTGGTATTAGAGCATATCGGGTTTGAATAGTTTAGGTACGTGGGAAGTGGTTAGTACCACAATGGGTTTGTCTCGCTTGTTAGAGACTTAAGTGTGGATGTTATATGCTTATTTGATAACATGCTTATGTGATTATATGGGTAGGAGATTTAGTTCCTAAGATGTTGATTGGGTCTATGGGTTTCCGGAAGTCCTTTTAGAAGAGCACTTGATCACTGCTGTTTCTAATTAGAACTCTAGCAACGCCGTGAGACAATCATTATATAGGAAGGAAATTCGTATGCGTTTATATGATTATGTGCTTATGTGGAGTGAATTACAGTTGTCCATTGTATTAAGACGTGAGTGGTTTAGCTTTGGCACATTTGTAAATGTGCTAATGTTGTTTGTTACCTTCATTAGAATGTCAGGACGTGGTCGTAGTGGTAGGCATGGTAGGCCTAGGAGGCATGAGATGCCTATACCGGATGAGATTTCGATGCAGGAAGAAGGAGTTGGTCAAACTAATGTGGCCGAGCCAGTAGGTCAGCAGGCCATGGGCGTCTTAGCCTGTGAAATGGCCAGAGCATTGAGGGAATCCATTGACATTCTTAGGGTTGAGAATCAAGTCCAGGCCCGAGTAGCTGAAACGGGGCCGTTCTTTCTGAAGAGGGAGTTCTTCTAGTCGAATTCGGACGAGTTTTTGGGTGATCCCAAGGAGCCACTGAAGGCTGATGAGTGGTTAGAACAAATGGTGAAGAAGTTTGAGATGCTCAACATTGAAGACGGAGGTTTAAGAGTGACCTTGGCGTCCTTCCAGCTGAAAGGAGACGCGGGTTAGTGGTGGAAGTATCCACATGGGCGTATTGAAGAAACTTGGGAGGCTTTTGTCGACACCTTCCAGGACAAGTATTTTGCCTGCTACAGTGAGAGAGAAGTTGAGGGATCAATTCTCCAAGTTGGTGCAGTTGAACACAACAGTGGCCGAGTTTGAGGCCATATTCACCAGTTTGTTGAGGTTTGCATCGGAGTTAGTGACGACCGAAGAGCACCGTTGTCTGGAGTTTGAGAAGCGGTTCAGGATCGGGATCATGCTTAGAGTGGCCAGATCCATGATTAGGAGTATGGGTGTCATGACCATAACCCACCCCTATGGGTTAAGGGCATAACCGGCCAGTAATCCTGTGATTACCTACGGCCTCAGACTAAAATAGACATAACTCGTTAGAGTAAAGAGGCCAAACGGAAGCAAAAATTTAAAACCTTTCTCAATAGAGCCGTGCTTATATGCACATCAAATAAACCATACTCATATACGTTAATAACCCACATCAAAAGTACAGTAGCATAAACTTCTTTGCGGACAGGATCATCTAAACTGAGCCAACCCATAACAGACTATATACAAATATACACAAAGACCTTGCCAACAAGACAAAGTATAAATGCATAACTAAATGGCAAGGATGGGTCTCGTGTGTGAGACACAAGGCTGACTCTCCAAAACTCTTGCTGTTCCTGGCAGACTTCACTGGGGCTGGGTTTGGACTTCTCTTGGCTCACCTACAAACACATGAATGAGCGTGAGCGATAGCCCAGTGAATAATATCAAACACAGAAATTACATAACAATGTAGAGCAACATATTCCAAGCGGCCTTAGGCCCAATCCATATTTCTATTTAACAGATATATATATATATATATAACTATACGAAATTCAAATCAAGTGACTGTAGTTACAAACATTCTGGCCCTTGGCTCCTTCAGATTTCCATTCATGTCAAAATGGCCTGCGGCCCATTCGTTTATGTCAAAACGGCCTTCGGCCCGTTCATTTCTGTCAAAACGGCCTTCGGCCCATTCATTTATATCAAAACGGCCTTCGGCCCACTTATTCATGTCAAAACGGCCTTCGGCCCACTCATTCATGTCAAAACGGCCTTCGGCCCACTCATTCATGTCAAAACGGCCTTCGGCCCACTCATTTCTATCAAAACGACCTTCGATCCATTCAGTTCTTATCAAAACGACCTTTGGTCTATTTATGTCTATCAAAACGACCTTTGGTCCATTTGCGTTTATCAAAACGGTACCTTCGGTCCATTCACTTATTCATGTCAGACTTCTGTCCAGAATCCCAATTAGCAACTCATAGAGCTTATAAGGGAATAAACAATTGGACATTTACAAGCATTCAAATATCGATATTACTCACAGTGATCGGCTTGTGGATTTGCCCTGGAGCTTGACCCTACACATTTCATGAACACAAAAGGGTCACTAACGGTTCAATCCGTTCTTTAATTCACATATTCCTCTTTAGGCTTTATTCTTATCTCATTAACTCATTTACAATGCTTAACATATGCCTAAGAGTGCTTACAAGTGAAAGAGAACGGAAAACGAAATACAGAACGAGCATACAAAATTTCAGAAAACAGGGTCCCCGCTCGAGCGTAATCTTCCCTGCTCGAGCGGACCCTTAAGGCCTGCAAAAGTACTGGTTGTATGAAAAATACGCTCGAGCGTGGAATAGAGCGCTCGAGCGGAAGGCCTGACTACAAAAACTCCCCGCTCGAGCGTGAAACACACCGCCCGAGCGAAGGTCCAACTCTACAAAATGTGCTGGGAGCACGATTTTCTCGCTCGAGTGTCATGTTCCCCGCTCGAGCGGACCTCAAAATTCTGGAAAATCCAGAATTGTGTTCTTGAGCTTCAATTCGAATTTCAACCAACAAAACATGCATGTTATGGCTCAAATCTCAAATATAGTTATGCTAACATGCCATAAACACCAAAACACATTACAATGGAGCCCAATTCACAATTAATTCACATGCATGCCCCAATCTCCCATCAACTCATTCTAATACAAACAAAATCATACATTCAAAGCTCATGTCTTAATTATTCAAACATGCATGCTAATCTTGATTTCATTTCCATCCCAAACAATGCAAATGGTGTTCATTCTCATGGAATACAACAAAAGCATGCTTGCATGTAGGATTTAACACCTTTATTTCCATGTTCAACTCAATACATGCTAGATTATGCATTTCCACAACAATTATATACATGCATGCCTTCATTGCCTTCAATTGAACACAAGCAACTCAATTCCCTTACATTCAAACTAAATTTACTCTTGACCATCTATTAAACTTGAATTCACAAGATGATGACTATAAATGCATGAATCACTCACCAAGGAGCTTTAATCTTCCCATTTAGCAATACTTGAGCTTAATTTCCAAAAGGTCCAAGTCTTGAACCACAAATGCACAATTCTCTCCTCTCTCTCTCTCTAACAGCCGGCTCTCTCTTTTCCCTCTTAAGCTAGCATCAGCCCAAAATGATATAAGGGAGAGGAATTGATTATAATAAGGCCCCTTTTTAGCCCCACTCAACACATTATTTCATTATAAAATATTTGGGCACTTAATTTATCAATTTAATTGATTTAATCTGACCTAAATCAATTTTCAATTAAATTTCACCGTAGGCTCTAAAAATTATGCCAATCACAATGGCGTAATCAATTTCGGGTTCTGTGGCCGATAGGGCCCTCAATTTAATTTTCAAAGCGAAAAATCAAATAGATATTCCTACGGTGAACAGATAGAAATTCAAAACCACATATTTTCACACAATGGTACACAAAATCATATCGAAACACATAATCACATTCATATTAAGGGCCAATTAATATAGTACGGAACAGGGGTATCACAGTCTTTCCCCCTTTAGGAAGTTTGGTCCTCCAAACTTAATTTACCTTCGCCGGGAAACAAATGTGGATAGTGCAGTCGTATCTCCTCCTCTTTTTCCCAAGTAGCATCTGTCCCATAGTGTTCTTTCCATTCCACTTTCACCCTTGGGATGGACTTGCTTCTCAATTGTTTCACTTGCCGATCAACAATCCGTTCCGGCCATTCAGCATATTCCATATTTTCATCAATAGCAACCCGGTGATAATCAATCACATGAAACGGGTCTCGGAGGTAACCCCTCAACATTGACACATGAAACACATTATGGATTTGCTCGAATCCCGGCGGCAAAGCAACTCTATAAGCAACTGGACCAAGCCTCTCCAAAATCTGAAACAGCCCGATGTAACGGGGCGACAACTTGCCCTTTTTCCCAAATCTGACTTGGCCTTTCATCGGAGAAACACGGATGAACACATGGTCACCAACCTCGTACTCATGAGGTCTTCTCCGAACGTCTACATAATTCTTTTGTCGGTCTTGAGCTGTTTTGAGCCTTTGCCGAATAGTTTTAATTTTCTCAGAGGTGTCTTGTACAATTTCGGGCCCAAGCAAAGCTCTATCCCCGACCTCTGTCCAACAAATAGGTGATCTACACCTCCTACCATACAAAGCCTCGTATGGTGCCATACTGATGCTGGAGTGGAAGCTGTTATTATAAGCAAATTCTGCAAGTGGCAAATAATCTTCCCAACTCCCCTGAAAATCCAAAGCACACATGCGAAACATATCTTCCAAGGTTTGTATCGTTCGTTCTGATTCCCGTCTGTTTGTGGGTGGAATGCAGTACTGAACCTTAGCTCCGTTCCCATAACTTCCTGCAAACTTTTCCACAATCTAGATACAAATTTCGGATCTCTATCCGACACAATGGATGCCGGAACTCCGTGTAAACGGACAATCTCATCAACATAAATAGTAGCCAATCTATAAGCGGTAAATGTAGTTTTGACGGTAGAAAATGTGCAGATTTAGTCAGTCTATCAACTACAACCCAAACAGAATCCATACCTCGAGAAGTCCGAGGTAGGCCAACAACGAAATCCTTAGTCACATGTTCCCACTTCCATTCAGGAATAGGGAGAGGTTGAAGTAGACCGCCTGGTTTCTGATGTTCAGCCTTAACTTGCTGACACTGAAGGCACTTGGACACATATTCTGCAATCTCTTTCTTCATTTTAGGCCACCAATAGGTCTGTTTCAAATCCCGGTACATTTTATTGTTGCCTGGGTGCATAGCAAATACGGATCTGTGGGCTTCATCTAAGACCCTCTTCTTTAGTTCCGGAATATCAGGGACACATATTCGGTTCCGGAATTTCAACATTTCATTTTCAATGCTAAATTCTGCTTTTGGACTCGTCTCAGATTCATCAATTACCTTCCTGAGGCACTCATCCTCTCTCTGTTTCTGCTTGATTTCATCAACAATTGCCGGCTCAGCTGTAATAGCAGCTATCAATCCGCCCCGTTCACATACCACCACTTCAATTTCAGACTTCTCAAAGTCTTGTAAAATCTCCCTTTGTTCGGTAAGCAAACAAGCCATACCCCCTGTTGATTTTCTACTCAAGGCATTAGCCACTGTATTAGCTTTCCCGGGGTGATACTGAATTTCTAGGTCGTAATCTTTTATTAGTTCCAATCTTCTCTGACGCATATTCAATTCTTTCTGCGTGAAGAAGTATTTTAGGCTCTTGTGATCCGTGTAGACTTCACACTTTGCCCCATAGAAATAATGCCGCCAGATTTTCAAAGCAAAAACAACTGCGGCCAATTCTAGGTCATGTGTTGGATAATTCTTCTCATGTGGCCTCAACTGTCAAGAGGCGTAAGCGATAACCTTTCCGTTCTGCATTAACACACAACCCAAACCTTTATAAGACGCATCACTGAAGATTACAAAATTTTCCGTACCTGAAGGTAGTGTCAAAATTGGTGCAGTGGTCAATCTTGTTTTCAGTTCTTGAAAAGTAGATTCTCTTTCATCATTCCATTCGAACGGTTGCCCTTTACGTGTCAATTGGGTAAGAGGTACGACTAATTTCGAAAAGTCCTTCACAAACCTCCGGTAGTACCCAGCTACGCCCCTAAAACTGCGAACCTCTGTCACATTAATCGGCGTAGGCCAATTCACAATTGCCTCTATTTTCTGCGGGTGCACTGAAATTCATTCCTTGTTGATCACATGCCCTAAGAAAACAACTTCATCCAACCAAAACTAACATTTCTTTAGTTTAGCAAATAATTTCCTTTCCCAAAGTATTTGTAAAACAATCCTCAAATGATGTTCATGTTCAAGTCTATCTTTAGAGTATATCAAAATATCATCGATGAAGACTACAACAAACTCATCAAGGTAGGTTTTAAACATTCTATTCATTAGGTCCATAAATGCTGCCAGAGCATTAGTCACTCCAAATGGCATAACAAGAAACTCAAAATGACCATACCTCATTCTAAATGTTGTTTTCTCAACATCCTCTGCCTTAACTTTCAGCTGATGATATCCGGATCTCAAATCAATCTTAGAAAACACCTGTGATCCCTGCAATTGGTCAAATAAATCATCAATACGGGGTAAGGGATACTTGTTCTTTATCGTTACCTTGTTCAATTCCCGATAATCGATGCACAGGCGCAAGGTACCATCCTTCTTTTTCACAAATAACACTGGTGCACCCCAAGGTGAAGTGCTTGGTCGGATAAACCCCTTGTCAAGCAGATCTTGCAACTGTTCTTTCAATTCCTTCATTTCAGCAGTAGCCATTATGTAGGTAGTCTTAGAAATGGGCTGGGTGCTTGGCACAGTTTCAATGGTGAACTCTATCTCCCTGTCTACCAATTCCCCTAGTAATTCATTCGAAAACACGTATGGGAATTCTCTAACAATAGGAATATCATTCAATTCAACATTCACAGATTGTTCAGTCAACACATAGCACAGATAACCCTGGCACCCTTTCCTGATCAGTTTACATGCTTTCACTGCAGATATCAAATAAGGTGGAGGTACTACCCCATTACCCACAAACACAATTTCTTTTTGTTCTGGTGGTTTAAATACAACCCTTTTTGTCACACAATCTATGGTGGCACAATACTTAGTCAACCAATCCATGCCCAAAATTACATCAAAATGTCTAAAGTTCAAGGGCAATAAATCTACATATAAGGTAGCATCCTCGATATGCAAGTCACAAAACCGATATATATAGTCACACAACACAGATTCCCCTGATGGAGCAGACATACATAACAAATATGGCAATAACTCTAGGGGTCATTCAGTCTAGATGCAAATGTATATGTCACAAATGAGTGTGTTGATCCAAAATCAATTAATACAAAGGCATCCTGATTACATATTGAAATAGTACCTGAGACAACGGCATTGGCATTCCGTGTATTGCCCGGAACAAGCGCAAAAACTCTCCCCTGTCTCACGGTATCCCCGGTAATAGCGGATCTCAAAGTATTTCCCGGCTTTGGAACTGATGCAGTGGAACTAGCTGCTATCTTTCCACCATTTTGATTACACTCTCGGGCCATATGCCCTTGTTTCCCACACTTGAAACAGGCTCCTGATGCATGGTAACAGACTCCACGGTGCCTTTTGCTACAGATATTGCACATGGGAGTTGTGTCTCGGGAAGAATTTGAAGTAGTGGAGGAGCCCGTGTTTTGCTTTTTTAGAAATTTTTTCTTCGAAAAGAAGCCTTGCCTTTTGTTACTCTTCCATTCTATTACTGGCTTAGCTTGTCTAGCTATATTAGCCTCTGATATGATGGCCCTGTCAAGCACCCCAATGTAGGTTTCCAACTTTAGAACATTCACCCTCTCTAGGATGTCACTGCGGAGTCCACCTTCAAAGTGTCTTGCCTTCTTATAATCGGTGTCAATCACGTGTGGTGCAAACCTGGCCAATTCAGTGAACTTGGCCTCATACTCAGCCACTGTCATGCTATCTTGCTTGAGTTCCATGAACTCGGCTACTTTCCTATCCCGAATGCATTGCGGGAAGTACTTGTCATAAAAGATCTCCAAAAATTTTACCCAATCCACATCTTTATGATTTTCTCGCATCAACGTCCACCATCTTCTTGCTTCGTCTTCTAGCATAAAAGTGGCTAGGAGCACTTTCTGAGTCTCTGAACAGGGGAACACTTCAAATAATTTCTCAATGCCGAGGACCCACGCTTCGGCTTTCAACGGATCTAATCCCCCATGGAACTGTGGTGGTTTCATTTTCTTGAATTCCTTGGTGAGAACTATTATCCGATCATCATTTTGATTGTCTGGCACGGGTGGTGCCGGAGGTGGAGGTGGCAGGTGTGGTTGCTGCCACTGTTGTTGCCACTCCTGTTGCTGTCTCAAAGCTTCTGCTATTTCCTGAATCAGTCTTTCCATTCTGTCCAGTCTGGAAGTAGAAGATTCCTCTATCTCATCACCTCTGGTTCTCACCATCTGATTAAGCTTACATTATATTTCATACAAAAGATTCACAAATATGTATACACTAAAAGCACACATATTCAAATAATTACAATGCAAGTAAATTACAACTTATAGCACATAATCACTCAAATCAAAACACTTAAGCATATTCTCAATGCCTCCAAATTCATATTTATCACATGAATGCATCCTAGATCTTATCTAGACGCGTATTGCTCTTTTGGACAAGTGTGTGAGTTATTAAATCGTGCTCTGATACCACTCTGTCATGACCATAACCCGCCCCCTATGGGTTAAGGGCATAACCAGCCAGTAATCCTGTGAATACCTACGGCCTCAGACCAAAATAGGCATAACTCGTCAGAGTAAAGGGGCCAAACGGAAGCAAAAATTTAAAAACTTTGTCCATAGAGCCGTGCTTATATGCACATCAAATAAACCATACTCATATACGTTAATAACCCACATCAAAAGTACAGTAGCATAAACTTCTTTGCGGACAGGATCATCCAAATTGAGCCAACCCATATGTAGACGCGCCCTTGGGCCAACACTCTACAGTTCGGACTCCCCTTGTTTGTTGCGGTTCTTAATCTCGAACCAAAGAGTCCAAATTCGGCAAATCGTTTTTGAGAAAACAGATTTTTGAAAAGAAGTGCCAAACATGGACTGCTTTGCCAGATACAGAGTCGCCACCTAAATATTTTTTTAATGGGGAAATTTAGGAAACCCTGACTCGGTGCCGAAGGCCACGTGTCCGTCATCACCAAATGTCTTGGCTCGGGAGCTTGGGTACGATCGGGGAAGGTCAGCTATGAGCACCCCCTTTCGCCCGGTCCGAAGACCGGCCTCTACTAACCGTGATATCCGATTTTGAAAACGTTATGTGTTCTTATTCCGGTTATTAGCCTAGAATTACTATGTTATGCGTGCAGCAAACAAGTATAGACTAGATTGCCTAATTTGGAAACAAGCATTGCATATCCGTTTGTTTTGAAAATGTTTTGGAATTTGCTACTCGCAAGTAGGCTAAAACACGGATTTCAACAAGTTTTCCAACTCAAACAATCCAACCTTCACCCACGGGCATTCAAACAGTTTATCTCATATAAGCACTTAGCCACATGGTAATCATGCTATCATGTTAACATTCACACGCATGTGAGATGCTAAAGCATAAATACTTACATCGTACTCCGTGCCAAAACAATAAACTAGCTAGCAAACATGCATGCCCTAGTTCATGTTAAGTGTCTAATGCAACACAAACAATGGTGCAATCTAGACAGGCTCGGCTATCCTAAGCATGGCATGTGAAATGCTACAAGTAACAAGTATTCAATTTGGAAATTGAAATACAATGCGGTTTGTATGATGTACCGAGCCCGATGCGTGTAAACAGATGTATGGATGCACGCATGCATTGCATGAGGTATGCTAAAATAGACGTGCCCTAATCTACCATCAAAAGCAGGTAAATAAAAGGGAAGAAAGACGTGGGGTTGGAAGACATACACATACCCACGCACACTTATTACAGATTTGCCCTCGCCCGGAGGGACCAAAATAATAATACAAATTAATTAACTACGCAAGCTAATTAAATATTACAAACCGCCTAATTAATTAACAAATTAACCACGCTAAGAAAAACAGTAAACCGCCTCGGGGTGAGGGCTCAATGCATGCACGCTCAGATTCCGCTCGGAATTGCACTACCATGCCTAGCCTGCCTCTGTTTTCCCTGCTTTACTCCTCTGAAAACTGCCAAAGTCTCAGGAATGCCTCTCTGGATACTGGGGGATCCCACCGGCTAAGTAAAATGACCACCGGCACTAGGATGTGGCCATCGGCACAAAATAGATCCACCGGCCATAGATTTACTGCCGGTCGGCTCTAAATACTGCCGGCCGGCAATGAGTTCCTGCAGAACCTGCAACTCACAGCAGCAGAGGGCAAAATCTTGCATGGCAATGCAATTCAAGCTATTTATGCACCAATCACACTCCCTATCATGTTGATGACTCAAGGAAGATGTGCCTCGATTCTCGGGCCACCAATCACGCATTTCCATGCATGATGGCCTAAAGAATCGAGTGTGCACTTTCAATTCAAATGCATGCAAACCAAACAAGTAAAGGGGCCAATTCCTATCACTAGATCAAGGAACAAGGCATGCATGTCTATGTGTGCAATCCTAAGCATGTCAACTAGTATGCAACACGGGATGCAAACAAGAATGCTAGTATGCAAACACACATACAAGGCAAGCATGCAAACCAAGCAAAGGGATGGACTTAAACATGAATTAGGCAACTTCAAATAGGCCCAAAATCAGTAGCCAAAACCAAGGAAATGAAGGCCAAAATGCACACACACATGCAAGCATTCATGGTCCAATACTTAAAGCATAATGGGGCAACTTTTAAACACATTTAAAAGGGCACAAATATGAACAATTAGCATGCAAGTTAAGCTCTTAAATCATGTTAGAAGAGGTGCCAAACCAACTCACACAAGACAAACAAAAGCATGCAATTGGCCCAAGTACTTGAGGCAAGCCAAGAGGCATTGAACTACACTTGACAAGACCTAACATGGCAAGACTTAAGCAACTAAAATCAGAGTTTTAGCACACAAAATCAAGCCCAAAGGACCACTTAGATGGCATCTAAATGGTTTGAATTCAAAGGCATGCATAATGGCCAAGACATAGGGCATACAACACATGCTCTCAAAGCAACAAAGAAGTAACCAAGGCAAGCATATGAGCATGCCAAAGGGACTAAATATTACATGTTGGATGGTTCCAAACCACCAAAATGATGCAATCAACACATGCTACACATTCACATACTTGAGGCGTACAAGCCCGACAAGCCACAAATGCAAAGGAGCTATACTAAGCATGCCAAAATCGATCCGAACAACCATGGACAGACCTAAAGCATGGCAAAATAAGCACAAAACATTCACAAGGCTAAGCCTAAAACATGCTCGAATGAAGGCTAACAACCTAAAGCATGTTAAGGGAATTACAAGGCATTACATGGCAACTACACTTAACATGAATGGCGTTCCAAAACCAACTTAATACAAAGTTATAACATGGCAATATAAGTATAAAATACAGCCATGGCATGCACAACACACACTTGAACAAAGACTTCCTTAAGAGACCCAAAATGGTCCCTTTCAAGGACAACAAAGAGAGGGGGTGGCCCTCCCCTTTTGGAGACTTCAAGGCACCATCTCCACCACTGAAATCCCTCAAGATTTCAGTGGTGAAGAGGCCCAAACACCAAAGTCTCGAAACTTGCACAAAATGGCATAAAACAAGGCCTTACAAGGCCTAAGAGGGGTCAAACTTCCCCAAAGCACAAAACACTCTTAATAAACTATCAAGAGGGCCTAAAAACAGAACTTTTTATGTTATACACTAAACACAAAATCAGCTCTAAGATAGGTAGAAATAGGATGCAAGAATGGGGTAAAAAGGACTAGTTTCTTACCCTTGTTGACCTTCTTCACAAAAGGTGCTCTTGTTGCCTCCTTAAGCTCCAATCCAGTCAAAAATATCAAGAACAAGCCCTTAGAACTCAGTAGCTCAAGGAAGGTGAAGCACTAGGTGCTTGTGTGCAATAGTATGGACTAAAACACACACAAGGCAACAAAGAGGGGAAGGTATAGATATAGGATAGATATATGTGCTAAAGCTACAAAACCAGAGCTTTCTACCTCTCCTCTCCATTTTTTCTAACCCTAGAACAAGGGAGAGAAGGCCTCCTCTTATAGAGGAGGCAATCTTGTAATGCTTAACTAGTAAGCAAACAAGAGGGGCATCCCTCCATACACGTGTATGGAGGGGAAGCCAATGCAAGACAGCTACCTTAAAATATCTCAAAAGCAGCAATGAACAGTAGTCGGCTAGCCAAAAATGTCATTTTGACAAAAATGACTGCCGACCGGCAACAAAGAGTGCCGACCGACAATATGTATTGCCGGTGGCAACAAAACCCAGCCGGTGGCCTCTAGCTAGTGCCAGTGGTGTGTGGGGATGCCTCACAAGGCATTCCCTGCCCCTCCAAGGCAAAACACAAGTGTTTGGTGCAAAACCAGACACAAAACAATCGAGTTTGGAGATCCTGAGACAAGGCGCGTAGCCGAGAACTCCGGGAACTCCAAACGAACACAAACATGGATAATCACCGAGTGTTCAAACGGTGACGTCCAAGTCTTGAGGCGGTCAAAAAATGGCGTGTCTACAGCATAACAGGACTATATACAAATATACACAAAGACTTGCCAACAAGACAAAGATAAATGCATAACTAAAATGGCAAGGGGGTCCGTGCGTGAGCCACAAGGCGACTCTCCAAAACTCTTGTTGTTCCTGGCAGACTTCACTGGGGCTGGGTTTGGACTTCTCTTGGCTCACCTACAAACACATGAATGAGCGTGAAGCGGATAGCCCAGTGAATAATATCAAACACAGAAATTACATAACAATGTAGAGCGACATATTCCAAACGGCCTTAGGCCCAATCCATATTTCTATTTAACAGATATATATATAACTATACGAAATTCAAATCAAGTGACTATAGTTTCAAGCATTCTGGCCCTTGGCCCCTTCAGATTTCCATTCATGTCAAAATGGCCTTCGGCCCATTCGTTTATGTCAAAACGGCCTTCAGCCCGTTCATTTCTGTCAAAACAGCCTTCGGCCCATTCACTTATATTAAAATGGCCTTCAGCCCACTTATTCATGTCAAAACGGCCTTCTGCCCACTCATTCATGTCAAAACGGCCTTCGGCCCACTCATTTCTATCAAAACAACTTTCGGTCCATTCAATTCTTATCAAAACGACCTTTGGTCCATTTATGTCTATCAAAACGACCTTTGGTCCATTTGTGTTTATCAAAACGACCTTCGGTCCATTCACTTATTCATGTCAGACTTCTGTCCAGAATCCCAATTAGCAACTCATAGAGCTTATAAGGGAATAAACAATTGGACATTTACAAGCATTCAAATATCGATATTACTCACAGTGATCAGCTTGTGGATTTGCCCTGGAGCTTGACCCTACCCATTTCGTGAACACAAAAGGGTCACTAACGGTTTAATCCGTTCTTTAATTCACATATTCCTCTTTAGGCTTTATTCTTATCTCATTAACTCATTTACAATACTTAACATATGCCTAAGAGTGCTTACAAGTGAAAGAGAACGGAAAACGAAATACAGAACGAGCATACAAAATTTCAGAAAATAGGGTCCCCGCTCAAGCGTAATCTTCCCCGCTCGAGCGGACCCTTAAGGCCTACAAAAGTACTGGTTGCATGAAAAATACGCTCAAGCGTGGAATAGAGCGCTCGAGCGGAAGGCCTGACTACAAAAACTCCAAACACACCGCTCGAGCGAAGGTCCCACTCTGCAAAAAGTGCTGGGGCAGCACGATTTTCCCGCTCGAGCATGTTCCCCGCTCGAGCGGACCTCAAAATTCTGGAAAACCCAGCATTGTGTTCTTGAGCTTCAATTCGAATTTCAACCAACAAAACATGCATGTTATGGCTCAAATCTCAAATATAGTTATGCTAAACTGCCATAACACCAAACACATTACAATTGGAGCCCAATTCACAATTAATTCACATGCATGCCCCAATCTCCATCAACTCATTTCTAATACAAACAAAATCATACATCAAAGCTCATGTCTTAATTATTCAAACATGCATGCTAATCTTGATTTCATTTCCATCCAAACAATGCAAATGGTGTTCATTCTCATGGAATACAACAAAGCATGCTTGCATGTAGGATTTAACACCTTTATTTCCATGTTCAACTCAATACATGCTAGATTATGCATTTCCACAAACAATTATATACATGCATGCCTTCATTGACCTTCAATTGAACACAAGCAACTCAATTTCCTTACATTTCAAACTAATTCATGCTCTTGACCATCTATTAACTTGAATCACAAGATGATGACTATAAATGCATGAATCACTCACCAAGGAGCTTTAATCTTCCCATTTAGCAATACTTGAGCTTAATTTCCAAAAGGTCCAAGTCTTGAACCACAAATGCACAATTCTCTCTCTCTCTCTCTCTCTCTCTAACAGTCGGCTCTCTCTTTTCCCTTTTGAGCTAGCATCAGCCCAAAATGATATAGGGAGAGGAATTGATTATAATAAGGCCCTTTTTAGCCCCACTCAACATATTATTTCATTATAAAATATTTGGGCACTTAATTTATCAATTTAATCGATTTAATCTGACCCAAATCAATTTTTCAATTAAATTTCACCGTAGGCTCTAAAAATTATGCCAATCACAATGGCGTAATCAATTTCGGGTTCTGTGGCCGATAGGGCCCTCAATTTAATTTTCGATGCGGAAAATCAGACAAAATATTCCTCCGGTGAACAGATAGAAATTTAAAACCACATATTTTCACACAATGGTACACAAAATCATAACGAAACACATAATCACATTCATATTAAGGGCCAATTAATATGTACGGAATAGGGGTATCACAATGGGCTCCTTGTGGAGGTGCAGCTACCTTGAGACTATCATGCATACTGAGGAGGAGAAGATGAGGGGCTCTAGGAGGAGTCAGGATGGTCAGGGGGACAGTAAGAGGCAGAGGGCTCCAATCCCAGCAGTCCCAGGGAGCTCAATCGAGGTCCACTTTTCCAGTGCCGAGTTCGGGTTGGGAGGGGGGGACAGGGAGATGTTTACTTGTTTTAAATGTGGCCAGTTGGGTCACAAGTCGCCGACTTGCCCACAAAGAGGAGGAGGGCAGCGAGCATCATTGTCTTTGGCTCGTTCTCAGGGCCAAGGTCAAGGGAGAGGCCAGCCACTCACTTGTTATCAGTGTGGGCAGGCAGGGCACATGAAGAGGTTTTGCCCACAGTTGGGTGGCACATCTGGTGCGTCTGGTTCGAGATAGACACAGAGTCACTAACCAGCACAGTCAGCACAGGCCTCGAGGGCCAATCAGGGAACCTCTTTGGCTCAGTTGGTGTAGCAATCTTACGCTCCAAGGGGTGAGCAGGTAGACCAGAGGCCAACAGGGCGTGTGTATACTGTCACAACACCAGATCTTGTACCTACTCCTTCTGTAGTGAGAGGTACCTTCTTGTTTTACAATTCTGTTGCTAATGTGTTGATTGATACAGGTGCATCACATTCCTTTATATCTTCTGCATTTGCATCGGTTCTGGGGTTGGAGTTGGCATAGTTAGCATCTCTTATTTGTGTAGAGTCACCCATTAGGGGTGAGGTCATCTTGAAACAAGGGTGTCGGGGTTGTGACATAGAAGTTGCTGGTCGTCGACTTCCATTTGTATTCGTATTGCTTGATATGACTAGTTTCGATGTTATTTGGGTACGGACTGGTTATCGTCATACTGGGCTGTTATAGACTGCTACCACCAGAGGGTTACTATATGTACCTTGAGCGTGATTGTTTTTATTTCTTGGGAGACCGGGTGGATAGAGTCTTATCAGCGGTATTTGATCCGCATGGGCGGAGTGAACTTAGTTGTCTCCTTGCTAGTTTCTTGAGTGGTAAGTGTAAGGAAGTCCGGGTTGAGTTGCCGAGGGTAGTTTATGAATACCCAGATGTCTTTCCTGATGATCTTACTAGCTTACCACCTCACCGAGAGATCGAATTCTCTATTGATTTAGGGCCTGGCATGACACCCATTTCTATAGCACCGCACCGGTTTGCACTTGTTGAGTTGAGTGAGTTGAAGGTTCAACTCCAGGAATTATTAGATAGGTGTTTTATCCACCCTAATACATCACCTTGGGGAGCACCGGCTCTTTTTTCTAAAAATAAAGATGGAGCCTTGCGACTTTGTATCGATTACCGGAAGTTGAACTGGGTTACTGTTAAGAATAAGTGCCCAATGCCTCGTATAGATGATCTGTTTGATCAGTTGAAGGGGTCTTGTTGCTTTTCTAAGATAGATTTGAGATCGGGTTACCATCAGTTGAGGGTAAAGGAGGAGGATATCCCGAAGACGACATTCCATACACGGTATGGCCATTACGAGTTCCTAGTGATGCCTTTTGGGCTAACCAATGCCTAGCCGTATTTATGGATTAGATGAACCGGATCTTCCGTGAGTTCCTAGACCGTTTTGTGGTTGTCTTTGTGGACAACATCTTGATTTACTCACCCTTTGAGGAGGAGCACAATGAACACTTGCGAATAGTGCTTGAGTTACTTAGGGCCCACAAGTTGTACGCTAAGTTTGGGAAATGTGAGTTATGGCTGGAAGAAGTTAAATTCCTAGGACATGTAGTGTCCGGGAAGGGGTGACTGTAGATTCATCGAGGTAGAGGCAGTGTAAGACTGGGCACAGCCTAAGAATGCTTTCGACATCTGTAGTTTCTTGGGGTTGGCCAGGTATTATCGTCGGTTTGTGAAAGATTTCTCCAGGCTAGCTTCACCTTTGACTAGATTGATGAGAAAAGGGGTCAACTTTGTGTGGAGTGAGACTTGTGAAAAGTTATTCCAAGAGCTTAAGGTTAGACTTACCATCGCTCTAGTCTTGATTATTCCGGAGAGGGGTTTGGGCTATTCAGTGTATTGCGATGCTTCATTGGCAAGGTTTGGGTTGTGTATTGATGCAAGATGGGAAGGTAGTAGCTTATGGCTCATGGCAGTTGAAAACACATGAGAGGAACTGCCCTACTCATGACTTAGAGTTAGCGGCGCTGATTTTTGCCTTGAAAATTTGGAGGCACTACCTATATGGTGAGAAATTTGAGGTGTTTTCTGATCATAAGAGTCTAAAGTATCTATTCACACAGAAGGACTTGAATTTGAGGCAGAGAAGGTGGATGGAGTTCATAGAGGATTATGATTTCGAGCTACATTATCATCCGGGAAAGGCCAACGTTGTGGTCGATGCCTTGAGGAGGAAGTCTATTAGTAGTGTGGCTTGTATTCCTATCTGAGAATGGGAAATGTTAGGTATTCTTAGGGTTTTTGATTTGCATCTTGGCGAGTCCATTGGATCTGCAGCCTTGTTTTTTGTAGTTGCACAACCTACCCTTGTGAACCGAGTGTTAGAAGTGCAGAGGGAAGACCTTGAGGTAAAGTCCATCCGGGAGAAGGTCTCCAATGGGAAGGTAGAGAAGGGTTTGACTGTGTATGCTGACCAGAGTGTGAGTTACCGTAACCGTCTGTTCGTGTCGGAGTCTTACCGAGAGGAAGTACTTCGAGTGTTTCACCATTCGCGCCTTGCGATGCATCTGGGGGGCACAAAGATGTATCACGATCTGAGTCGCTAGTTTTTGTGGAGGGGTATGAAAAAGGATGTAGCCTTGTTTGTATCAAAATGCCTTACTTGTCAGCAAGTGAAGCTTGAGCATTAAAGACTTGCGGGTTTGTTGCAACCGTTACCTATAGCTGAGTGAAATTGGGAGCATGTCATGATGGATTTTGTTGTGGGCCTTCCGAGGACTCAATGGGGTAGTGATGCCATTTGGGTGATAGTTGACTGGTTGACTAAGTCGGCGCATTTTATTCCTATGCGTGTGAGTGATTCGGCAAATTATCTTGCCGACCTGTACATTAGGGACATAGTGAGATTGCACGAGATCCCTGTGACTATCATTTCGGATAGAGATCCGCGTTTTACAACTCGGCTGTGGTAGAGCTTGCAGAGTGCTTTGGGCACTAGACTGATTTTTACACGGCTTACCATCCTCAGACTGACGAGCAGTCCAAGCGTACTATTCAGATCCTTGAGGATATGCTTCGGGGTTGTGTCCTTGACTTCAAGGGTTTGCGGGAGAGGCATTTGCCCTTAGGGGAATTTGCCTACAATAATAGCTACTAATCGAGTATTGGCATGACACCGTTTGAGGCCTTGTATGGCTGACCGTGTAGATCTCCAGTGTGTTAGGCCGAGGTGGGTGATGCACATTTGTTAGGTCCAGAGTTGATTCAGGAAATGACAAAGAAAGTTGCACTTATTCGTAAGAGATTGGTTACGGCCCAGAGTCGCCAAAAGAGTTATGCCGACCGTAGGAGGAGACCTTTGTCTTTTGAGGTGGGAGACCGTGTCTTTCTGAAGATATCACCTAGGCGGGGTCTTATGAGATTTAGGAAGAGTGAGAAGTTGTCCCATTGATTTATTGGACCTTTTGAGATCCTTCAAAGGATTGGAGAGGTTGCTTATTGTTTGGCATTGCCACCATAACTTTCCAGAGTGCATGACGTGTTTCATATTAGTATGCTTCAGAAGTATGAGCCGGATCCATCGCACGTGTTGGATTGGACCGACTTAGAGGTAGATGAGGATGCCTCGTATGAGGAGAGACTAGTGAGAGTTTTGGATAGATGGGACCAAGTCTTGCGAGGCAAGACGATTTCCTTGGTTAAGGTTTTGTGGAAACATCACGGGGTTGATGAAGCAACTTAGGAGCGTGAATTGGAAGTCCGTGAGAAATATCCGGATTTATTTGTTGATGTGTGATCATATGTTGGGATTTTAATTTGTTCATGAACTGTGAAAACATTGTATATGTTTTGAATAATGAGAACATTGTATATGTTAAATACGTTTCGGAAATGCAAGCTTAATATAAGCATTGTATATGTCGTTTAAGTCTTGGAAATGCGAATCTATCATAGACATTGAATATGTTTTCAAAATATCGGATATTGTGGATTGTATCACTTTGAGAGGCATTGCATATGCTAGTAGTTTAAATTTTGACAGTGTGGGCTTGATTTAACATTGTAAATATTTTGGGAAAATTGTAAATTTCATTATAATCTGGAACTTGTGTATCGAGTCGGTGAAAATAAATGACAGGTGGATAGGTTATGGCATTGAGTATTGATTTGTAGTCATTTTGAGAATTGGCTAAACTTGATTTTGAGACTTAATTTGTAAATTTCGGGAATGAAATTCTTTAAGGGGGGGAGGTTATAGCGATCCCGATTTTGACCCGACTCTTATGATATTCTAGACTCGGGTTTAATGTTTTCGTACTGTTGTTTATCCCCTTCTTCCCTTATACACCTTTCAAATTGGTCTTTAGGTTATTGTGGTTGCATTTGGAACAGGTTGGTTACTTAGTTTGCAAATCTTGTGTTGCCCAGATTTTTGGTCCTCCGCTCGAACAGCCGTTCTTGCGCTCAAACGGGATATGCAAATTTTGGTCCTCCGCTCAAGTGGACTTCCTTGCGCTCGTTCGGGAGTTGCAAACCCTTAGTACTTTGCACGTCTGCAAAGGTGTTGGAGGAGTGTCTTTTACGCTCGAGCGGCATTTCCTACGCTCGAGCGGGTAGGCTCTCGAGTGTCCTTTCTTGAGCTCGAGCAGCTGGTCTGTCATCTGCAAATATACTGGAGGTATGTATTCTCCGCTCAAGTGGGTCTCTTCTTGCGCTCGAGCGGAACAAAAGTTTGTGTCTGACGCTCGAACGTAAAACTCTCTGCTCGAGCGGACTGAGCGTATATCAGATCGCAAAAAGCACTTTTTATATCACTTTTTCAAATCCATTCATCTCAAAACCCTAAAGTGAGACCCTCTCTCTCTAAAATACTCTCTCTCTCTCTCTAGATTTCTACCTAGTTCTAGTGGTTTCTCAGCCCTTGTGCCTTCATAAAAAAGGTAGAACTCCTCAAGCTCTTCTGTTTGATCCGAGTAAAAACGAGTTTGGGCATTTTTGAAGTTCTTCTTCTTCTTCTTTGGGCTTCTACTCTTGAGGTAGGGATATTCTACACTTGAAAATGGTTTTTAACTTAGGTATTCGTCCTTTTGTATAAATGGTGGATTTTGGAAGGATTTGGGTGAAGTTAGGGTTTGGGTTCAAAATTTGAAAGAGGGGTTTTCTACATTGGGCACCATAAATATATATGGGGTATTGAATATGAGGTTATTTGAGTGAAAATGGTGAAATTTGACCATGGGGTTGATATTTGGAAAAAGGAAAGGTTTGCCCTAAATTGTGTTGAATAGGTATTTTGTACAAATAATGAAATTGGTATGAGAAATACGAAATTGAGTGGATGTATAAATGAATAGTGTAGTTGGAATTGTTAAACCACTCACCTATTGAAATTTGATACATTATCTGTTGTAAAGATTGTACATCTGTTTAGAAATATCTGTTTTAGGATATCGGTGGAGGATAGCTATGATTGTTATTGAAACTGCATGAGGATTAGGTGAACTGAAACTAACCATCTAATTATGTCATTGAGCATGACAGTATGTTAGATACATTGAATATGTGAAATTGATTGTCATTGAATATGACGGTGTCTTAAATACATCGTACATGTATATTGTCTGCGAGAAAAAATGGGACATGTTTTGAGAGGAGATAGGGGATGGACTCTATTGAAATTAAGTTGACCGGAGTGTCCAGGGTGAAAGTCCCGAAATCTTTTGTATACATGGGTGTCAATCCCGCGGATGAAATTTTCGTAAAATGACAAGATTGAAGTGTCTATGTGATTGTTATGATGATTGGAAGCCCCTGAGTTGTAAATCTCAGTTGGGTCATTCGGGGAGCTATAATCTTGGTCTATGAATTTAAAGGAAATGAATTAAATTGAAAGGAATAGAAGGAAAAGAATTGGGATACGGATATCAATACCGTTTACTTATGTCGATAATGTTTGTTGTCATAAATATTGATGAATAAATATACACTTGACATTTATATCTTAGTTAAATCTCATATATTGTGCTAATTTATCTCTACTGGGCTTTGGCTCACCGTACTTGGGAAACCATTTTCAGGTACTGGTGACATGCCACCTCCAAGGACATAGCTTAGGAGGACTAGGGGCTGAAGGCTCTATTTTGTTATATCTATGTTTAAGTGTTTATTCAAGCCGAGGGCTTTACATGTATAGAGAGCTTAAGACTCTTTCTTTTGTTATAACCAAGTGATATCTTGAAAAGATGTAAGCCCGTAGGTCATTTATTTTGTTATCATTAACTTGTGTTACATGTTGTAGATTCAGAATGAATGTTTATGAATGTATAATGTATGTAATATGTTTTTGTAATAGAAACTCTGATGAATGAAATATTACCATTTTAATATCTTTTTGTAATATCTTTTTGTAATAGAAACTCTGATCTTATGGAATGGATTATTTGTATTATATTTTGGGGGCGTTACAGTCATACATGAATTTGGAGCCTTGGTAATGTGTTTTGAAAGTTTAAACAACATTCTGGAAAACCCAAAATTCGTCATCATCGCTCGAGCGAAGAAGTTGTCGCTCGAGCGTAGAATGCAACCAACCAGTATTTTTATAGACCAAGGGTCCTGCTCGAGCAACTAATGTTGCACTTGAGCGAAGAGTCCTGTTTCTTAAAATTTTGAAAAGCTGTTTCATGTTTCGATTTCCGTTCTCTTTCACTTCTATGCACTCTTAGGCATGTATTGAGCATTATAAATGAACTAAAGAGTTAGAAAGAGCCTGAGAGAATTAAACGGATTAAAGAACGGAATGAATTGAATTGTGACCCGATTTCTATATGTGTTATGAATTGTGTAGGGTCAACTTCAAAGGTGAACCCGGCATCCGAACACTATGAGTAATATCTTAGTAAAGATATGTTCAGATATGTTATTTTCTAAATGTTACTTCTATATGAGCCTCATGGGTTTATTGATTTGACTTATGAATGAGTATCCTATATGCCTAATTTTTGTATAAGGCTCTGTGAAGAATATGATTTGGGCCCAAGGCCGTTTGATATGTCTGAATTGGGCCTAAGGCTGTTTGATACGGCTAATAAGACTATGAATTGGGCCTAAGGCCGTTTACTGTTTGATACGTTTGAATATAATGATGGGCCAAAGGCCATTTGAATATGAAGATGGGCCAAAGGCTGGTTGAATATGATGATGGACCAAAGGCCGTTTGAATATAATGATTGGCCAAAGGCCATTTGAATATTATGATGGGTCAAAGGCCGTTGGAATATAATGATGGGCCAAAGGCCTCTTTTGAATATTATGATGGGCCAATGGCCGTTCGAATATAATGATGGGCCAAAGGTCGTTTGAATATAATGATGGGCCAAAGGCTGTTTGAATATTATGATGGGCCAAAGGCCAAATGTGAATATGAATGTAATGGGCCAAATGACGTTTGAATGAAAAGGTGATGATGAATATGGATATGCACATAGATATGAGTATGGAAATTATGGATCCGAAGTCGTTCTAATTTTGATTTACACGTAATATGCATTAATGTGATTTACTTAACTAAGAATCTCATTAATACAGCCTCTTTATTTTGGTATTATTCACTAGGAGTTAGCTCACTCTTTATATATATATGTAGGTGAGCAATTGGAGGATCAACGTTAGAGTTTGCCCCGGAGTCTGCCTTTCGTCAAGCCACCTAAGAAGTACCTCTGTGTAGAGGCTTTATTTTATTTTGTCAGGCTTGAGTTGGTCTTTCTATTTTGTTAAAAGTCCTTCATGAAGTGTGTGAGATATGTTATATGTCTTTGTACATGTATATATAAAAGTGTTTTAAAAATGTTTTACTTATTACAGTTGATCATGTACGCACAGCTCATTGGACATTATTATTCTTGTTTTGCTTCCGTTTCAGGCCCCGATTATATTTAAATATTTTGCATTTTGTCTTTGAGGTCATACGTAATCTTCGGATTACTGGTCGGTTACGGCGCTAAACCTATAGGGGCGGGTTTGGGTTGTGACAGAGTGGTATCAAAGCACGAGTTAATATCTCGCACACATGTCCATTGAGCATTAGAATGTTTAGAACAAATTTAAAGTTTCATGTATATAGTAAGTAAGTAACAAGTTGTGCATTCAGAGAAGTGTATTTGTGTTGTTTAATAAGTATGGTATTGAGGCTATGGGCCATGAACTATTGAGGAATTTTTCACGTCATAAGGAATTAGAATTATTGACTGAAATATTAGTGAGTGCAAGTGTAATGATTTGTGAGAATATAGTATTATGAGGATTAAAGGTTATTTTGGAATTTCTCGATGATCAAAGACGACTGGGATGTGTTTGTTTAATAAGTTCAGTATTAAAGATAAGAATTATGGTGAAACCTTTAATGCTATAAGGAAAATATAAATTTGAGTAGAACATTAGTGAGTACAAACATATTGATCTGTTGGAACATGGTATTAGAAGGAATTGAAATCTTTGATGGAAGTTATGAAAGCTATATGGTTGAATGTAAAACTAGGAGATGAGAACATTTGGGGAAAATGAAGTAATCGATGATTAATGAAGTGTTTGGAATTATGGTAATTGAAAATTAGAAGAAAAAGTAAAGTGTTAAGCCAAAGAAGGAATTACAAAATATGTCTAAAAGTGGAGTGTTAATTGTTAAGCAAAATTTGGAGTGGCAATACTTTAAGCATGTGTATAGAATTTCAAGTTTCTTATACCATATATGTTTGCTTATCTGAATCTTTCCTACCTAATGTTTGGTAGACTTAGCATACATTTATTTGGATTTTTGGGACTCGACCTGAGACTGCTAAGATTATTAGAATATGACCAAGACTTAAGCTTATTGTAAATGAGTTCACTTCTAGTACTAAACAAAAGAGTTAATGCGTAATAGAAAGCAAGAAAGTAAACCTTGTCAAGGTTATAAATGCATAATTCTTAAGGGACCTCTTGGGACAAAATAATTTGAATTGACTAACGTGTGAAGAATTAAGGATGACAAAAGTTTAGTTTCAAAATAAATTGATGATAGCTTTGATGCTATTCTAACATTGAAATAAGATATATGTACGTGCACAAGAGAATTGGAATGAGTGCAGAAATAATGAATCGTAAATTGTTCATGCCAATGTAGTACCAGCCAACAAAGGAATCAAAGAATGTGTTTGGAAAATTTGTAATGGGAAAGAACAATAAGAATAATTTTAATAAATGCAAGAAATTTTGAGTTAGAATTGACATGCTTATAATTGTATGATTGACTCGGTACTTGTTCTTTTGTTTTGACCCATTTGGTTATAAAATGAATAGATCATTGAGATTTCGGTTATATAATGAGTTGATTGGGATGTGATGCTGAGTATAAGGTTGAGTAAGATAAGTGAATGTTGATCATATGCTTAAGTGAGGTGTCTTTGACTTCTGAAAATAAATGACTTTTCTTGTGGACCAATGGAGTAAATCCCCCACCTATTCGACTCGGTGGCTTATGAATTGTATGGGGACAAATATCCAAATTATTGTGACCAAAGAATTTGTGAACCAAGAATTTGGATTAGTTATCAATGTTATATCAAATACAAAATTTAATTTGAGGACTTTAAGTGACTATCTGCAATAGAATGTTGTGGTTTATTTGCAACAAAATAGTCAGATTATAAACATCATTGAGATTAACCTGTTGCTATTTGGAGTATATGAATTATAAATCACTATTTGTGAGTAACAACTCCGTAAAGCTATTTTCAGTTATAAGTATTTTCTGAATGATATGATATGATCCGTTTTATGAAATACTATATTCTGTATGAATGAATGATTGTCCAAATTTCTGAAATGTATTTGTGGTAGCCTTAGCATCATGTGATATCTGTTATCTATTACCCGATACCAGAGGTTTCGTCAAGGAACTTATCTGCTCTGTATCTGTTATCTAATACCTGGTACTGGATGTTCCATTATGGAACTGGTTATTATAACCACTACCTGCTCTGTATCTGTTCTATTAGCGCTAACAGATGTATCATGTAAGACTATCTGTGAATTCTGAATGTGAATATGAATCTGTTTCTAATATGAAATCTATTTTCTGAATATATTATGGACATCATTCATTAAAATCTTTACTTTGTTGTTGTTCACTGGCCATCAAATCAATGAATTGAAGTATGTGAATTGCATGATCAATGTGTTTTATGTATGAATGTTGAGAGGTCAATTTTGAGATCCATTTGTGTTATTTGTCAGTACCGAATAGTTTTAATGACAATATAAACTATGATGAAATTAACAATTAGGGTTATTAACCAACAAATAAATGAAATGAGTTAAACTCCTGTGATGAGAATTCAATGGAAAAGATGTTACTCGTGAACAAAAATTAAAAAGAGAAAAAGCTTTGTGGTTGATTTATGGTACAAGCGTCTTCAGTTTGGAGGACCAAACTTTCTAAGGGGGAGAGAGTGTGACAAACCCACTACATATTTGTAGACCGCCCGAACTTCCTCCATGCGCCCCCCTTTTCGGAGAGGGCGCGGATTTGGTTTCTAGCTACTACAGTTCGAACTCTTGTCACGGTTCTGAATCTAATCTCACAAAGTGCAATGTAAGACTGATAAATCACCAAAGAGTCCAATCCGGCAAATCATTTTGGAAAATCAGATTTTGAATCAAAATGCCAAACTGGACTGTTTTGCTAGATTACAGAGTTGCCACCTAAATATTTTATTTTGGGAAATTTAGGAAACCCTGACTCGTGCTTAAGGCCACGTGTCCGTCATCACCAAAGTTGCATCGGCTCGGGAACTTGGGTACGAGGGGGAAGGTCCTGAAATGAGCACCCCTGCTCACCCGATCAAAGGATCGGCCTCTACTAATCATGATATGTGTTTTGAAAACACACGTGTTCTTATTCCAGTTATTTAGCTAACTTACTACGTGATGCGCACAACATAGAAGTATAGACTCAATCGCCTAAATTGGAACAAAACAATTCAATGTTTGTTTTCGAAAATGGTTTGAAAGTGCTACTCGCAAGTAGGCTAAAGCGTGGATTTGCCACCCTCAAGTGGGCTTAAAACATAATGTGCCACTTCGCAAAGTGGGCTTAAAACTCGCATTTTAATGAATTGTTCCAATTCAAGTAATGAAGCCTTCATCCACAGGCATTCAAGCAGTTATATCAATTAAGCACATAGCCTCATGGCAAGCATGCTATCATGGCAGTCACTTTCACGCATGCAAGGATGCTAAAGCAAAAACACTTACAGTGTACTCCGAGCCAAAACAGAAAACTAGTTAGAAATCAATGCATGATCCTAGCTATGTTAAGATGCCTGATGCAACACATGCAAAAATACAACTAAATAGGCTCAGCTATCTAAGATGGCATGTGAATGCGACATTTGATACATGTATTCGAATAGGTATTGAAATATAATGTGGTTTGAATGATGCGCCGAGCCTGGTGCATGCAAGACAAATGAATGATGCACGCATGCAAGCATAAGGTATGCTAATTGAAAAAATGCCCTAAAACTAACCATCAAAAGCGGTTAAGTAAAAAGGAGAAAGGCGTGGGGCTGGAAGACATTCACACACACACGCACACTTATTACAACATTTGCCCTCTCGACGGAGGGTCCGAATGAATTAGCTTAGCTAATCTAAGCTAAGCTAACTAACCAATCAAATTAAGCTAATTAGATTAATTATTACATAACAAAATGAATAACTAGTAAACTACTTACTAATTATTACAATGCTTAATTAATTAACAAACTAATTAATTAAATTACCAATTTAAGCTAACTACCAAGTAAAGCTAACTGCAAATCAAACTGCCTCAGCTCAGTTCCAAGAGGTTGAAGATGCATGCTCGGTTGGCACTCGCTCGGAAATCCATTACCTTGCCTTCAATTGCCTCTGTTTGCACTTGCCTTGACCTCTGAAAATTGTGCCAACCTCCAGACTGCCCTAACTTCAACACAGGGACCTATTGGTGAGCTGCCAGCCAAAAAAAGTGGCTGCTAGCCACTAAAACTGGCCGATCGGCTAGTTTTTCCTGCAGGCTGCTACTTTTGCTGCAACAGAGAACAATAGAGGCACAACAATGTATTTCTAAGACAATGTGTGTACTACCACACTCATTATCATGTCTCAAGCTCAAAGGAGCATGGCACTCGGCTCTCAAGCCACCAACCAAGCACCTCAATGCATGGTGGCCAAGTACCAAGTTTGTACAAGTCAATGAATGTACAAATAGACTCGATGAGCCTCCACCCTATCATACACGATCAAGGGTGTTGGTGACTAAGAAATGAGGCACGTTTCATCACTTTGAGTATGAAACGCCCCTCGTTTCTCGTGTTTGGATTAACGTCCGATCCAAACACATGCAATGCAGCACAAACATGTTATCTTGGCATGTTTTACTTCGATTCATTTTGTTTACTCGTTTTAGATTACCGATAAGTCCTTTAACCGGTTAAGTCCAAAAGCGAGAAGTCCTCTAATTGGAAAGACGGACCAAGCCACAAGTGTTTTGAGCATGAAAGAAGCATCATGTTGTTGGTTAGTAGAAACCCTCAAGAAGGCTAAAACCATTAAGCATGAATGCCTCAATTTCGTGCTCAAACCAACAAAGGGCCTAAGACCACTTTCGAAAGTGATATAACAATGAAAGATGGAATGCAATGGCACATATTTCAGCACTGAAATAGGATACTAAATGACATCAAAGCATGAAAATGATGCATGCAAGACATATTCGGAGCCATAAGCATCAAGACTAGTGAAGAGCATCACTCTAGAAGCATGCAATATCAAGCACAAACAACCAAACCAGCTCTGGACAGAGCTTAATCATGCTAAATCAGAGGCTACAACATGCTGAAATTGAAGCTCAAATAGCAAAAAATGCATACTCATGTATTGGCCCATAAACAAGGCATAAAGGCACAACTCTCAAAGCCATAAAGGAGTGGAATATGTGAGAGTGTGACTACACTATATTCTCTAAAATCATGTATAAAATGATGCCAAAACATGCAAACATCGCATGCACAACATGTTAAAGGCCCCAAAACTCAAAGCTAGTCAAGGCCCTTTACACTACAACCATACTAAGCAATGCTCAAATGACCTTAACCATTCAAAATAGACCTAAGGCAGGTCGAAATAGAACAAAAACATGCTGGACTTGTAGCATAGGTGGCAAGAGCGATATGCTCAAGTATTGGCTCACAAACAAGGCATAATGCTCAACTTCTCAAAAGCATTGAAAAAGTGGTTTAAGTGGAAGTATGGCAAAGATATAAGCTCTAAAATTACATACCAAATGATGCCGTATCACACAAACATCACAAATAAGGCATGCTAGGGGCCTCAAAACACAAGACTAGCAAAGCCAACTATGCCATAGCTACACAAAGCAAGTCCCAAGAGTCCAAGACCACTCAAAACAGTCCTAAAGCATGTCAAAACAATGCCAAAAACATGTTGGAGTGGAGCCAATACGTGCTAGAATTATAGGCTAAGACATGAAGCATGTTAGGCTAGCAAGTAAGATTACACTACAAGTGCAAGATGCATGCAAGAGGTGATCAAATCAGCCAAAAACATAGTTATAACATGGAAAATTAGTGACAAAAACATGCTTAAACCAAGCTTCAAAATGGTAGAAAAGCATGCTCATTTGATAGGCCATCAACACATGCAAACATGACAAGAGGAAGGGGGACCACCCCCTCCTATTTGGGGCCTCAAAACCACCTTTCCACCACTAAAATTCCTTTGGAATTCAGTGGTTAAAGGGCCAAAAAGAGATGGTTTCAAAAGCTTGAAAGATAGCTCAAAAGGCCTTACAAGCCAATGAGCAAAAGGGAGGAAACACCCCCTAGCCAAACAAGGCTTAACTGGCTGGCCGGCTACCTCAACTGGCCGGCCGGCTACTTTTCTGGCCGACAGTAAAGATCTGCTCTGCAGGTCAAACTTCAAATAGGCATATCTCCTTCATATAGACTCCTTTTTAGGTCATTCTTGTGTCCAAATTAAAGCCCCATAAGTAAGCTTTCCAATGGTGGCAGCCTTACATCAAAATTCTAACCGTGCAAAAATATATGCCTCTTTTAGTGAAGACTACTCAGTTTTGGCTCAACCAGATTCATGCCGAACTTCTCCCAAACTAGTTTTCTTCCCTCCTCTCCTCTCTTCTTCAACCCCAAACCCCTAAACAAGGTGTTTTGAAAGATTTTTCAAAGATTTCATCTCTCTTTCATTCATTTCCACTTTGTCTTTGCTCGGTTTACCGAAAATCACAACATTTAACAAAATGCGAGCCTCGGAATATCGTAGAAACTTCTTTTCAAAAATATTTTGAAAGAGAGGGTTTTAAGGTCTAAAATCTTTGGTCAAAATAGTTTTGGTCCAAAAATGGTGTATGAAGTTGGGATTTGGAGCTCCTCTTGCCGAAAAAATCGAACCCTTGCCCTGCACATCTTTCATCACCAAGTAAACCATCAGTAGCGCCCAAGTCTTAAGGGCAGTCAAAAATGAGGTGTCTACAGTATTATATTTGGCATTTCATTATTTAAGGAAATTTGGATTTATTATATTTGGAATTTAATTATTTAAGGAGATTTGGATTTTAATTAGTTGTTATTCTAATTTAATTTGGGATTTACGAGGATTATGGAGCCCAATCGGTAAGTGATTTTAGTAATGATTTATTTTGGGATTAGAAATTGAAGGTCCAACTGGCTTAAGGAAGTGGAGCGATCCTAGTTTTGCTACTTCGCTGAGTATGTCGGGGATCGATGTATGGCTCCAGAAGTTTGACCTGTCTACAAAAGTACTGGGAAAATGTATTTGACGCTCGAGTGGGGCTTTCCACGCTCGTGTGGACCATGTTATATCAGTTCATGAATATGATATTTCAGATCACTTTTGCATTTCTCTCTCTAAAAACCCTTTCCTTTCCCTTCTCTCTACATTTCCCAGCACCAAATTGGATCAAAATCTTGATTTCTTAAGATCCATTAGAGTTCTACCATAGGTTCTTCATCAAAGTTGGTTAACTTCTTGAGGGCTTCGTTGTGTGCGGTGAAGATCGAGTTTCGACACCGTTGATTTTGGGGGTTTCATCTCATTTCTTCTTCAAAACTTGAGGTAGGGATTTTCTTGGAGTTATATATATATATATATATTTTTGCAAGATCTACATGATTTTCGAAATCATCTTTCGATAGCTTTGAAAATTGATTGTTGATTCAAGAAGTTGAGCGATTTTGAAAGTGGGTTTGTCTCTTGTTCTTTTAAAATGATCTTATGGGTTTTGATCTTCGTTGATTGAAGACAAGATGATTTTGGAAAGTTTTCTTTCAAAAGATTTGAGCTGTATAGTTTTGGTGAGAAAACCTAGAATTTGGGATTTGTTTTTTAATTGAGACTGAAAATCCATGAATGATATTGTTATATTTATTTTGTGTGTCAAATAAATGGATGTTTAGAAAATTTCTTATTTACATTTATATAAATGATGAATTTCAGGGAATATGAGAATTGTTGTTCATTTGAAAATTATTGTTCAAAACGTTAAAATAGTCTTGAAATAACTAATTGTTGATGATACTTGAGAAGATGAAATTGTGTTATTCCTTGGATGATGAATTGGAATAAAAGTATTTATATTCATATTGTGAAATTGGCATATCAATTCATTTGATTACATTAAATTTTGAAAGTTGATTTGAAAACTTGCATTGAGAAAAGAATGTTGAGAAACAAGTTTTCATGGAATGGTTTTGGGGTAAATACGTTGGTAAGTCTTGATAGGTGGTGTAGAGGATATTGAATAAGTTGGCCTGAGAGTCCGGGGTGAAAGACCGAAAACCCGCGCGGATAGGTGTCGAGCCTTCCGGTTAATACTGGTAAAAATGACAATTTGGTAGTACTTGTATAGTCTACTTGCAAACACCAACCTAGGGATTATCAGAGTCGTATTTACCGCCCTTGAAATAAATTGTTAAGTTTTGAACAATTGAAATTGCATGATATCATTGAGCATGATGGTTTTCAAAAGATGAAAGTGTGATATATCTTCAAAAAGGGCATAGCATGACATGTGCATTTCATCTCTGGAGACTTGTATAAAAGGTATATACTTTGTTAAGAATTTCCTACTCGGCTTTATGCTCACCCTATGGGATTTTTGTGCAGGAAAATATGTTGTGATCCCACCCAACTAGGGGCGTGGAAGTATGTGTGTTGGGAGTACAATGCTCTCATTTTGCTGTGACTCTATGAGTAAGCCAAGGGCTGTGTTTGTGTGGATTTGAATAACCGTTTTGTGTAACCAGGCTCAAGCCTTGGAAACTTGTAAACCCTTAGGGGTATTTATTTGTTTATTTACTTGTTGTTGGATTAATGTATTGTTGCATGAAGAACTGTTGTATCATGTAATGTAAGTTTGGAGATTTATATTCGGTTTTCCTTAAAAGAGCCATGATTATTGTATTATCATTTGGGCG
Source organism: Camellia japonica (assembly GCA_030407325.1). NCBI lineage: Eukaryota > Viridiplantae > Streptophyta > Magnoliopsida > Ericales > Theaceae > Camellia > Camellia japonica. The sequence continues at coordinate 44,300,353 of JAPPVO010000017.1, forward strand.
AGAAATTTGGGGCGTTACATGACACTGCAAGAAATTGCACTTTTGGCGACTAAAATTTTAGTCGCCAAAAGTCAGATTTTTAGTCGCTGAAACGTTTTCCGGACTAAATAGTTTGGTCGTCGCCTTGCTCGCGGAAAGATCGTCGGGGAAGGTATTGGCGACTAAAAAATATTTAGTCGCCGAAAGCCCTAAATTGGCTACTAAACAATTAGTCGCCAAAAAGGAAAGGTATTTGCGACTAATTTTCTTTAGTTGCCAAAAGTCAGCGACTAGCGACTAAAAATTTAGTTGCCCAAAATTTTCAATAAATGTGTTTTTTTTTGTTTTAGCGACTAAAATCTTTAGTCGCTAAAAACATGACTCCTTTTTAGCTACCAATTTTTTCGTCGCTAAAATCATGGTACTCCTTTTCGGCTACTAATTTTTTAGTCGCCAACAACTTTTTTTTTTTTTTTTTGGCTACTAACTATTTAGTAGCCAATAAGTTCTCTTTTTATTTTTTTTTAAAATGCATAAATTGAATATTTTTAATTAATTTGTAAATTATATGCGACATCAACGCAACCTGTAACCTGTAAATATACAGAATAGTACATCTATCAATTATCATCTAAATCCATTATAAATAATATTACTCATTTCATTATCATATAAATCTACATCAACACCAACCAAGTATAATCCATCTAAATTAAATATTACATACAAAAACAATGGATTTCCAAAACAAACAATTGTACAAAAATAAATGTCTTCCATATACAGAACAAATGCTCTTCGTACACAAAAATAAATATCCACAATAGCCCACACAAAAGCAATCTGTTAAAAAAAAAAAGAAAGAAAAAAAAACCATTAGCACTTATTCAATAAAATTGACATTTCAAATTATAACAATTATAAATTTAATAATTCCGATATATTATACTTTGCAAATTATTGTGATCAAATAGACAACATGTTATTGTAAATGAAGTGCATGGTATGGTTCACCTAAATCAATGGCCTGCAAAAAAATGCCATTAGAATTTGAAAGGGAAGTGAAAGGCAAATGATTGATAGTGCTTTGTCAAGAAACTCAGGGTCACCCAAACTAGCAAAAACTCAGGGTCACCCAACCTCCAGTTCCTTCAGTGCTTTGTCAAGAAAAATTGCAATAGCAAACAAACAACATGATTAGACTTTCCCGAAAGGATATTGAAGTATTCATTTACAAGTATCAATGTTTACATGTCCACATCTCTTAAAAAAAATTTGTCTCATAAACCACCAAAATAGATGAGGTTCCAAAGTGGAAGCTTAATGTGAAAGAAGAAATTGAACATTTAGAATGAATGCTACTGAAATGCTACCAAATAGTTGTTTATGATCCAAACACAAATTGCTAACAAATCATTTGTCACCCTGGCATCAGCAACTCACTCATATAAATACAAGAATAGTGGTGATTAATATCCAAAATTACTCCAACAAACATGGGAGGCCCAACTCCAATATTATTTCTTTCTTATAGGTGAAACAGAAATACACATTTTTTATTTTCCATGAATCAACCAAAAATTTGGAAGTTTACACCTAAACCAAAATCCACATTTCTTTGTCACTGGTCCAATTTGTTGAAACTTAAGAATGTCAAGAACTTCATAATGAATTTACATGAAGATGAGATGTAAACATTGGTTACAATTTTCATCCAAAATTAAAATTTTCATGCTCATATATGACATAAGAAATAAGTGATGCTGTATTTTATCAAAACTGTTATTCAATATACCCTATGCCAAAGTTGTTAAAGCATCAATTGGTCCAACAAACTCCTGACTGACTTATCAAAATTATATCTCCAATATATATATTGACAATAAAATTCTGCTCTTCCCTTTACTTTAGTGCAAAAGAGTAAGTGATCCCATGCTAAACATTGCCTCTGTTTCAAAACTTGCTCTTGAAAAACAAAACCATGATTTGGTACTGATCAGTGAAACTACTGGATGAGATATCAAGGTATGATGATCACCAAGCCTAATAAGGTGGAAAAGGTCCATCTACAAATAGTCAATAAGCATTTCCTGGATTTATTATATAGAAACAAGCTTTCACAAATATAAAGAGTAACATGGCAAACATCAACAATATACCCAAGGAACAGAGTGCCATATTCAATACACATGGTTTAAGATCAAAGATTTCAAAGGAAAAAAGAGAAAAAAAGTTTCAGAATACCTTGATCAGATATTTGTCACCCCAGATACGATCTCATAGAACCCTAAAGAAAGAAAGAAAAAAAGGAATATCTAACTACATTCCATGCCAAAAATCATCAGTAAAAAAGAAAATTAATCATTAGTATTGACCACATAGCATTGGCATATTTGAAATTATAAAAGAAAATTATATTAATGCAAAATCTTTGCATTACCCTTATGGGTCTTCACAAGCAAGACTGTTACTTATATCAAGCACTCCTCTTCCATGCTGTAACAGCGCCCGCGTGGGACCTCGCTACAGCTCGGACTCTCCTTTTTTTTGTTGCGGTTCTAAATCTTGAACCAAAGAGTCCACCTCTGGCAAATCGTTTTGAAGAAAAACAGATTTTTGAAAAAGTAGTGCCAAACATGGACTGCTTTGCCAGATTACAGAGTCGCCACCTAAATATTTTTTTAATGGGGAATTTAGGAAACCCTGACTCAGTGCCGAAGGCCACGTGTCCGTCATCACCAAATGTCTTGGCTCGGGAGCTTGGGTACGATCGGGGAAGGTCAGCTATGAGCACCCCCTTTCGCCCGGTCCGAAGACCGGCCTCTACTAACATGATATCGATTTTGAAAACATTATGCGTTCTTATCCAATTATTAGCCTAGAATTACTATGTGATGCACACAACACAAAAGTATAGACTAGATTGCCTAACTTGGAAATAAACATTGCATATCCGTTTTGTCTCGAAAAACGTGTTAAATTTTTGCTACCCGCAACGGATTTCAATGAGTTGTTCCAACTCAGACAATCCGACCTCCACCCACAGGCATTCAAACAGTTTATCTCATATAAGCATTTAGCCACATGGTAAGCATACTGTCATGGCAACATTCACATGTATGTGGTATGCTAAAGCGTAAATACTTACATCGTACTCCGTGCCAAAACAGTAAACTAGTTAGCGAACATGCATGACCTAGTTCACGTTAAGTGGCTAATGCAACACAGGCATAGATGCAATCTAGAGTAGGCTCGGCTAACCCTAAACATGGCATATGAAATGTGCGAATAGCACGTATTCAATTTGGAATCGAAAATTGCAATGCGGTTTGTATGATGTACCGAGCCCGGTGCATGTAAACAAATGCATGAATGCACGCATGCATTACATAAGGTATGCTAAAATAGACGTGCCCTAATCTACCATCGTAAGCAGGTAAATAAAAGGGTAGAAAGAAATGGGGGTTGGAAGACATGCACCCACTCACACACACTTATTACAATTTTGCCCTCGCTCGGAGGGACCAAAATAATAATACAGTCCAAAGAATAAATGAATGAATTATTACAAAAATTCTAATTACTAAAATTAAATCAAGTAAATAAAAGAAAGGAGGCCTCAGCCCTGCCTCGGGATGCACGAATGATGCATGCTCGTTGCGACTTGCCCGGAAAGCCCATGCCATGACACTGTTGCTTCTGTTTCTACTGCCCTGCCTCTCCAAAAATTCCCAAAGTCCCAGAATACCTTCCAAATGGACTGCAGCACCCCACCGGCTGAATGAATTGACCACCGGCTACTTAGATTGGCCACCGGCTTCTTCTAGATTTTATCGGCACAAAAAGTGTGCCGGTCGGCACATTGTTCTGCCGGTCGGCAGAAAGTTCCTGCAGAGGACAGTTTGACAGCAGCAGCAAAACAACAGTGCATGGCATGGATTTTTGAGCATATGTAAGCATGGACAATGCCTCCTATCATGCTTGGGGACTCAAGGAGGCATGACTCTTGGTTCTTGGGCCATCAATTGTGCATCTTGGTGCATGATAGCCTAAGGAACCAAGGTTGCACTTTAATGTCAATGCACACAAACAAACAAATGAGACCAAAACCTTATCATGTATGGATCAAAGGTCTTGGTGACAAAAGTTGAGACAAGTTACACCACTTAAAGTGTGAACTCATCTCAACCTTTATGCTTGGCTTGACAACCCCAAGCCAAGCCATGGAATGCATGTATGCAACATACCTCAAATGAATGCAACATGAGGATTAGAATGCAAACATACCAAGTGCTTAAACAACTATCATATTAAGCATGCAAAATGCTAGAGTGCTCAAGGTGCTAATATGATAAAAACTAGGCCAATTATGCAATAGAGTTAGAATGTGACAAAACCTCATCAATCAATCATGCAACCAACATGATGCAAGGATGCAATGATGGACTTAACTTCAATGGGGCAGCCCTCAAACCACCCCAAAACAGTGGCAAAACAAGCCACAAATGGTGACCAACATACTATATAAACATGCAAGTTCATGGGCCTAAACCTAAGGCACCAAAAGAGCATCTTACTACCACTAACACAACCACTCATGGCATGAATCTAGCAACCAAAAACAGACTTTTATCATGTAAAATGACACCCAAATCCCCTCACATGGCACCCCCAAAATGCATTAAGCATACAAGCATGCATAAGGCCTATTCTTAGGCATAAAAGGACACACCCTTGGAGCATGAAAATAGGCACATATGTAAACATACACACATGATTTATGGACTGAAATAAGGTCACAAATGATGCCAAATCATGAGGATGATCAAGGTTGAACATGCTAGGAACCAAAATGCATAAGGCTTACAAGCCTAAAATGCAAAGCAACCATGTCAAGCACACTATACATGGCAAAATCAATGGCTTACAACCCTTATACATGGTAATATAATGCTAACATCCCCATAGAACCAAGCTAAGATATGCAAGAAACATGGCCTAAATGCATGACATGCTTTTAGGCATAAAAGAGCATTTCAAAGCAAGTATGAGAGGCATGCTAGAGGCCACAAATCCGACCCAAAACAGAGGTTAAACATGCTCCAAAACACTTAAACAAACTCTGAAATCAAGCCAAATGCAAGCATGCACACATGCTACCTCATGAGCCAAAATGAAGGCCAAAGAGGGACAAAGGGGAGAGGGGTATCCCTCCCCTATATGAGACTTGAAACCAACTTCCTCACCACTGAAAACACACTAGTTTTCAGTGGTGAGAAGACCAAACACACCAAGTAAAAAAATGCTCAAAGTAAAGGCACAAAAGAGCCAAAACAAGGCCTAAAAGAGTGAGGCTTCACTCAAATACAAGAGTGACCTTAATGAAAGTTCTTAAGCAAGGAAAAACAAGCCTTTTTTATGTTAAACACAAATCCAAAAACACAAAGCAAAAGGGGTAGAAAGTTGTTGCAAAAATGGGGAATCTAAAGTAATGTTCTTACCCTTGAAGATCCTTTGAAGAACAAAGGTCCAGCCCTCTTTGATTGATCAAAACCAGTCCAAGATCACACAAAACAAACCTCCAAGCCTCCTAATCTCGGATTAAGGTGTAGTAGTGTGTGTAAGAGTGCAAAAGTGAGGTAAAACTACACTTTTTGGGCCTAAAACACACCCACAAGAGGAGAGAGAGGGAGATATAGATATATATGGATGTATATCAGAGATATGTGTGTAAGCTCTGGTTTTCTAGGTCTAAAGTGGCCAACCTTGATCAAAGGGAGAGAAGGCTTGCTTATATAGACAAAATAAGGCTCTTAACTTAATGGCTAAGCAAAGAGAGGGGGGTTCAAGAGGGGCAAGGGGGTCTTGGCTTCCAAGGGAAGCTAAGACAGCTGGCCAAGCTTCTCCAAGAAGCTTGGCCAAGGGTTCAACCTTCTAGAAGGTTTATGGGGTTCAAGGGTGCAAAAGGTGCAAACCCGGGCATGGGGAGTGGTTATAGTGCATTCCAGCTGTCACAGCTGGGATGCACCATCCCTGGGGGTGCAAAGAGGTCACACCGGCCAGCCAAAACAATCACCGGCACAAAAAAGTGCCGGTCGGCAGAATACAGTGCCGACCGGCCAAAAGTTTTGAGAAATAAGTGCCGGTGGCCACTAGGAGGGGCCGGTGGAGGTGTGGGGCAGCCGGTGTGCTTTAGGGATGGCTAACAAGCCTTCCCCTACCCTCAAATGCAAAAACACACAAGTACTTGGTGCACAACCAAGCACAAAACAAGCCGGTTGAGAGATCCTGAGGCACGGCGCGCAGCCGGGGCCTCCGGGAACTCAAAACAAACACAAACATGGATAATCATCGGGTGTTCAAGCGGTGACGTCCAAGTCTTGAGGACGGTCAAAAATAGGGTGTCTACAGTTGCCCCTCTTTGACAGAACTCGGCAGTCATAACAATGACGGGAGTGAATGTCAAAGCCCGAAGACGACCCATTTTTGACAAGGCCGAAGACTTGGACAAACATACAAGACAAGGAAGATATGCGCCCACAGGCAGGGGCAAAATGCAACTGAAAATGCAAGAAGCCTAGCATAACTTATGAAGAAAAGCTGTAACGAAGCACACATGCGACAGTTTTAAGCTAGCCAAGACAAAACCAACTACACTACAAGGCAGAGGGAATGTGAGAGAATCAAGTGATTCTCGTTACGTTTCACGCGGAGAGTACAATACCTGTCCGGTTCGTCTGGTCATGCCAGCTTCAAATGAACCGTACATACAATATCGTGCCTGAAAAGAAAGCAAACTTAACAGGTATGACATTGTTAGCGACATTCATAGCAGTGCAATCGAAAGTGCGTGACAACGCATGCAATGTGTATAGAAAATTGTAATTGAACACATATAGTAAAGCAGAGCACGGATACAATGCAATGTGTATAAAAGGTTGTAATTGAACACATGTCAGTAAAACAACGCACGCATACGATGCAATGTGTATAAAAGATTGTAATTGAACACATATAGTAAAGCAGAGCACGCATACAATGCAATGTGTATAAAAGATTGTAATTGAACACATATAGTAAAGCAGAGCACGCATACAATGCAATGTGTATAAAAGATTGTAATTGAACACATGTCAGTAAAACAATGCACGCATACAAAGCAATGTGTATAGTAAGGTTGTAATTGAACACATATAGTAAAGCAGAGCACGCATACAATGCAATGTGTATATAGGAACTTGAACTCATGTAAGTAAAGCAATGCACGCATACAAAGCAATGAGTATATTAAGGAACTTGAACTCATCTCAGTAAAGCAACGCACACATACGAAGCAATGAGTATATAAAGGAAGGAACTTGAACTCATGTAAGTAAAGCAACGCACACATACGAAGCAATGAGTATATAGGAACTTGAACTCATCTCAGTAAAGCAAAGCACACATACAATACAATGAGTATATAGGAACTTGAACTCATCTCAGTAAAGTAACGCACACATACGAAGCAATGAGTATATAAAGGAAGGAACTTGAACTCATGTAAGTAAAGCAACGCACACATACGAAGCAATGAGTATATAAAAGAAGGAACTTGAACTCATGTAAGTAAAGCAACGCACACATATGATGCAATGAGTATATAGGAACTTGAACTCATCTCAGTAAAGCAACGCACACATACGAAGCAATGAGTATATCGGAAGGGACTTGAACTCATGTAAGTAAAGCAACGCACACATACGAAGCAATGAGTATATAAAGGAAGGAACTTGAACTCATGTAAGTAAAGCAACGCACACATACGAAGCAATGAGTATATAGGAACTTGAACTCATCTCAGTAAAGCAAAGCACACATACAATGCAATGAGTATATAGGAACTTGAAATTGAACATGATAAAACATGATGTTGAAATGCAACGTACTGCAACACAGTATAATTGAAACAATTTCTTTTGAAATTCACAAGATATAAAAGGATACGAGAAAGGGACATCCTTCGCATGTTCCGAGTATCGCTCACAAAAGTAATGGTTGCTTGAAATCAACTTGAAGATCCATTTGCATTCTGACAGTGCATCTTCTTGTATTGTCTTGAATAATGAAGGTGCCAAACCCCCAATTGACCCGAACAAGGGCGCAAAAGGTACGATGACCGAAAGGGGGAGGTTACCGGTGTCAAACCCAGCACTTTGCTACCCTGCTATTCTTCTGCTTTATTTTCCTTTTTACTAGGAGTTTAAGCACATTGCACTGCCTTAGGCAGGTTTTATTTCTCAAAAGCGCGTGTTTTTACAAAACATAAGATGGAAATGAAACAACTGTTTGTTCAAAAAGTGTTATATTTGCACGTTATATGCATCGCATCGCAGGGCATCACACAACAATGTGACTGAAATTGAAACCGCGTTTTGAAAACCAAAGCATCGCATCGTAATAATCAGGTAGTAAACCAATTACAACTCGATAAGCAAAACAGGGTGACTCAGCAAACTAACAAATGCGAGTACACCTTGACAAACATTTAC